>JTDE01000835.1:174250-190789 GCA_014338405.1 Paragonimus skrjabini miyazakii
TACATCTATCGGCAGCCCTGAGAACGACCTGTTCTTTACCGGGAAACGGATCACATCATCCTATATCAGCAAGCGATAGTGACTGTCTTCTTATCTGAGGTGCACGTGTTCATAGTTAGACGTTTTGTATCGGACAAGTAACAACAGGTCTTACAGTACTAACCCACCATAAGTTAAACGTGACGAATAGATTGGGCGATCTACCAGGTTTCTTATTGGTCTATGGTAGTGGAGGATTGGTTTGCAATGGCAGGGTTGCATTGTATGAGTAAACTGTGTGAGAAACCGATAGTTTGGTACTGAGATTGCAAATCACTCCGACGCATAAATATGAAGCGAGCATATAACTTAGTGTAGAAGAGGTAACGTAAGGATGCAATCACATTCCTTGATAGACGCGGAGGGGGGAAAATGCAACTCCAGCATTCCGATCATAACCGGTTAGGCAGCAACACTATTTGACAAATTTGTGCCCTTCTAGAATATGATAGCAAAATAAATCAGTCTTCATTGAACTGATCGCATGATCAAGGAATGTATGATCCATTTCTTACTTGAATGCAAACGAAAATCACTTCGATCACAACGCGATGCCATCGAATGGGTCAACTGTTCCGTTCTCTATTCAACGTCACAGGTTACTTAAACCAAATGTAATGGTGATTCTAGATTTTGGCTGCGAATACTTTTGCCCCATTTCCGTAAGCTTTCAACATTGTTAGTACTGAGGTAGTGTGATATTCGAGCTTCTACTGTGGATCATAAATGCATTTATACTCCGACTGCCACTACTTTACCACCCAACAACAACAAGACTGATCGCCGCCCCAGTTTTTCATTTTGCATTACGTGAGCCCAAAACCGGTCAATGAAAAATAGTGCACGATAGCCATGACGATGTGTGACTGACCCTGAAACCCCAGACAGCCCATGTGACTGAATGTTAGGCAGTTATATACAAGGGGGAAATGGAACAGCAGAAAACGATGTATGTCAGACACAATACCTTTGTGGATAGAACCCGGCGACCGAAATAGCTATCCGCCAGCACCGGATACCCATCACGTGAAGCAATGAAAGAAGGTATTCGTTGAAACATGGTGTACAACGTAAATAGTATGTGTACATGCACATTAATGAAAAGAGTTGAATTTATCGATGACTTCAAGTCGTTTTATTGAACAACTGAATAGATAGTGCTTCACAGCACGGATAAATGTCAGAGAACGATGCAAACAATCGTGAGAAAAGCCTAAATAACATCGAGGTAGCAATGACATGTCTATACAAAACGAGATAATACAATCCCGACAAGACAAACGGCATTGTTCAGTCAACAATAAATTGTCTATCACAAAATAATTAGTTTAAATCATCAGTAAATCCTCTTACTATAAACATTTCAATTTGAATAACAACAGATTATAGACAATCAGATAATAGCAAACGATTAATCGTCCAGGCCTCATATCGATTCTAATGAGAGAAGGGTTTAAGGCAAATCAGTAGCAGAAATATCAACACAGTTCACCATCGAACACAATACTGCAACGGATGATACTGACGCCCAATTGCTGTACAGTCTTGAGAAATGTACGCCCCAGTTTGTGGTAAAGGAGGGAAAATAATTTCTAACATAGCCTGTATGTTTGAATTCAGACGTGCAACATCAGGGCACAAATATCCTGTAAGTAAACAACTAAAACGAAAGTGAAAGTAAGACGGACTTGAAAGGCAGTTGTTTCTTTACGATTTTCAATGTTCCAATTCACCGGCTGCACTCAGATTACAGATCACTTTAAGTAGCCAACGACAACATTCACACCGCTGAACTCAGCTGGCTGTCAGTTCACAAGAAAACAGGTTCGAACCTTGAAAAGTTCGACCGTTCCTTTCTGTAGTGCCTGGAGTTGAGCCACCCAGAAGCACCCAAAAAACATGCCGTGGTGTGCAAGCCAGAATGTCAGTTAAGATGGGAGATTGTAGTTTAAATGACGAGTCGCGTTAAAAGACGACTAGTCAGCAACAAAGTATTCACAGAAAGCTTTTAAAAATTCATGGTGAACAAGGTCAAGAACTCTGCCCTAATCCTGAGAGCGGGTTCCAATGAAAATAACGTCAACTTACACTCCATCACGCGGGCACAAATCTCCGCACCGATTCCACAAGTCGGCCAACCACCCTCCACGGTAACTAAATGATGTGTTTTCTTCACCGAATTGAAGATTGTTTCTTCATCCAATGGACGCAAAGAGCGCAGGTTGATAACCTTTAAAACGCAGAGAATAGGTCAAAGATGATATAAGGAGGAGGATCCTCACTGAAATTACGTGACTCGTAACGACTTCTAGCGTTTGTAGTAATGACGAACGAAGTCGTAAAAACAGTTGAAGAGACCGACACGAAGTATTTGAAGGAGTCAATCTACTCTGCATCAGACAGTCCATCACCTGAGATTAACAGTTACGTAAGCGCATCTAACCAGCAATGTGCGTCACCACTTAGCCTGCGAACTGTCAAAAGGCATCAGATAGCCTTATCGAAAGACGTGCCCTTGGTCTGTAACATCTCTGCTTGCATATCCCTATCTGTTTGTCGTATAACATCAACAAACTTCCTACCGCTTTGGTAAATGTCATTCAATAGCACATAAAGTTCACCATACAATGAAAATGTACCAAACGTGTTAACTAGGTGATTATATTAGAATTTCGGTTGATACGTGTCAACATTGAAATCAAGAGCACGGTTACTCGCAGACTAGTCAGGGATGAACAGTGTATCCGGATTGTGGAGAAGGACATCAATAAAGCATTGTAAAATTTACCGTAACTATAAAATACATGTGCATTACATGACATATCATCCGAAGCTGATGGCAATCCATGTAGTTGCTGTTTGTACGAATACCTAGATACAAATATACAAACCTTGAACGAGACAATGTGATGCAACCTTCTGACGCACCATTCGCTTTAACTGATGTGTAAAGAGCAAAATTGCATGCGGATGGTATGATGCAGTCCATCCAAAAGAAATAACCTGCAATCGCAAGGGACTGAACAAGAGCGGCAGTCAAACAGCAAGCGTCTCACCAGTTTGAATACATAAAACTTGTCTAATACAAAGTGGAAAATTTTTGGCCAATCGTATACATAGCAGCCGGATATAGAGACGTCTCCCACACATTCAATATAACCGCCACCTTAAGCTGAAGACAAATGCCGCTTCCGGATTATCGAAGCGTTCCATGTCACAAACAAGTATGAAATCACTAGCAGACATGAAAGTTACCAGCAGATGGGAACAACTGGTTATTTCACTAATCCCAAACGCGTATCATGCGGCGCTACAACTGTCATTGACGGTTTGTTCATATTAACAACGAGCTGCGCGCTAATTCCAGTAAGCTTTATATGTGGGATGTTTGGTATGATGCATAAATAGTCACAACTAGTAAGCAGCGAATACATACTACATTGCATGGATAAAGCGATATAGTGTGAACACCACTCATTTTGGTTGCGGCTTTTGCGCTTATGTACACTTTCCAAATTACAAATGTGGCGAGGATAAGCTTACTGGCGAGCTCTGACACGAGCAAAACCCAGGCCCGTTATCACCTTTCAAAACGAGCTAGAAAGTCACCCTAACTGCGAAAGATGTAAACAAACGTGAGTGATAAACAGTTCCTATTGACCACGCTTTCAAAAACTTACTGACGACCAATACATTATTCAGCAAACTTAATGAAGTGTGATTTCAGCTTAACTGAAGAGCCTAAACCTTAGGACCAAAGATTGGAAGTAACACGGCAGCTACCGTGTTTCCTCCCGAAGCGGTCTGTCAACCAAAGTATTGACAAGAAGTGAACCTGGTTGGCTGTTTAAATATGATAGTTCGGTCATGCTTTATAAGAACGTAGATCAGAGTTAAAATGTCGTCTTTGGCAGAAATATTCACGATTGATGAATTCTAATGGTCAAAATTTGGATCCATTTTTTCTTCGAAATGACCAGGTTGAGACTTCTAAGTGAATACGAAACCCGTGGACGAGTGTAAACGGTGTTTAACTTACATCAACCAAATTCTCTTCTAATGATCACTAACAAATGATATGTTGCCAACGTACGGTGCACCTACAAGCTACAGGGAAGTTAAGCGAATAGAGACCAAGTGACGTCCGCAATCTTCCACCAAGCTGCCGTTTGAAATTTAACAGTTACAACTGTTCGTGTAAAATTCACGGGATAAAGGTGACGTGCAATAACCGAAAGTATCTAACAAAAGATTAGGCCAGATGATTCACACAGATCAGGATCTGGATTTCGGGAAATAAAAATGGGGCGATAAACGCCGCGGTCCCTTTCGAGGAGGGACGATACAAATTATAAGTGTAGTTCGTGATCACGCTTGAGGGAAGGACTCCCCGAGAATCCAAATCCATAAAGGTGCACGGGACTGAGTGAAGATTAGCTCTTGAAAGAGGTGATCTTTCTTAGGGGTCTCTACGGTATCTCTATGGAGAATCCAAGTGCAGATGAACGAACAAAACGATTCTCAACTTCAACGGACACCGCTTGCATTAGTTAAAGTAACGGTGTGAAAGCAAACATTAAAATCTTATCACAATGATCCTACATTCCTCTGAAACCAAGACTGATCTATATATTTTTTTCATCCCCAGAATCTGTTGTGATAGTCAAAAACTGGAAGCACTGAAAAAGAGAGGATGCAGTAATACCGGAGCCAATTAGATCACATGTAACAGACAGTTCGTGAAAAGGTTACCGGAAACCAAGTTAATGATAAAATTGAAGTAGTCCGATGAATTAATTTTCACTCTATTACTTGTTTAAATTCTCAACAAATGTAAGAAAATTAAAGCAATGAGTTGGAATAGTACAAAATATTCATCATAAACTTCATGGAAATTCTTCAGTTCAAGATACTCCACATCACCGTTGTGGTGAACGACGACTCGAGTCGTAGTATCCCTTGATCGAACATAGTCTTTTACAAATGAATGTCATACAAGCGTATGCTGATTGCAGCAGTGAAGAGGAAACTTCTCCAAAAAAAATTGTGGAAAAAAGGCCCCAGAAGACAATTGGTCATTTCGTTTTGGATTCACGGATGCTTCATGAAGCATCCTCAAATGGACTGTGTAAAGATCCAGAACGGCTCAGATAACAAAATGCTCTTCACCGTAGAGCAATATACGCGTCTAGTACTACCATAGCTGCAGAAACTACAGAAGAGAAATTGATACAAGCACCAAACCGTTTAAAAAAATCCATTCCAAATTTCCGTTAAAATCACTTTTAGGACTGTTCTTTTTCGAGCTTTCCAAAAGAGAAATGAAGCCATTCACACATGGTTGAGAGGCAGCTACTGAATGTTAAAGTGTACACGGGTCAGACATAGCCAACATTCGAGAAACCAAAGTGAACGCTGCACAATGATCAGACCAACTGTCCGTCACGAACAAAGAGCTTGATCTACTTATTCAGGTGAGCTGCTGAACATTTGACCAAGCCATGATATAACTTTGTGATTAGGGTGAACCATGTGAAGAGGTTAAGGGCACCGAAATGTAAGTGAAGTAGTGTGAGAGCAATGCCCCGCTCAGTAAATCAAAAACTAGAGTTCTGCAGTATCGATATTCAGCTAGGAGAGACTGCATTTTGAGTGTCCCTTGGCCTTCGAATGAGTAGGATGTCTGGCCTACTTTATCCATCCCGGAATAAAATTCGCAAAGTAAGTGAGAAACAACATGAATGGTTGAATCCCCGAAAAGCAAATATGCAAAGCGTTGAGGTTCAAAAAACACTCGATGAATGAAGAACTATGTTGTCAATGTCACAGTAAAAACAATAACAACATTGGAAAACCAGGACCTACCTCAGCATTCAAACCCAGCTTAGCCAGCTCCTCGGCAGCTGCAAGTGAGACACCAACAGTTATTGAATAACCGACTAAAGTTACGTCCGTACCTGCAATAGAAACACAGAAATGATAAGCAGCGAGAGGCAGTAAGTAAATTCGGACAGATCATAAGCAAGATCGAATACAAAATTCAGAAACATGCAGATCTGTGATAGTTCAATGCCCTGATTCTCAAAAGCGTAGATATAGAGAATCGCTTCTTAGATACCCTAGTTAGCCAGCTAGTAAAAATTCATTAGGTGATAATAGTGTTTTATGATATACAATCACTTGTTAGAAAGAGAGATGAAGATTGTGTTGTAGTACAGATAAGGACAAGAGTGATCCAATTTACCCAATGATAGTAATAATAATATTTATCAACAATATTAGACCGAAGTCGGAACAACAGCACGTGAGTTCTTTGAATAAGATTTTGGAAATGTGATAACCAGTTATTTGTTGAAAATGGTTCCGACTAAATGAAAGAATTACTTACCCTCCCGTTCAATTTTAGCCTTCCCAATAGGAAGAAGGAAATCTGGTGACATGGCCTCGTCCGACACATCGAAGGTATGACCGTAAAGCACTTCATTCTCCAGATATACAACTAAGGTGAGGAAGGACAAGTTGTATGCATAACAGGAACAATAATTCTGAAAAATACTACAACTAAAGGTGTTAATGACGAATTGCTACACAGTAGAAGGATGAGTGTGCAACAAAAAAAGGTAAAATGAGATGGCGTGCATTATAAATGATAACGTACCGTGGACTCTGAAGAGATCGGATCACGAACATTGAATTAAGAAGACCTAAACGTTAATAATGCTTTTTCCCTTCAGCTCGTTCATACACGTTCTTTGGAGGAAGAATTGTACTCGCAAACGTTATTAAAAATAAGCTAACGGAAAACATGAAATTATTTCACTTGGTCAACACACTGGAATAAACATGCAGTGTCGCAAATTTTGCTGCTGTCCGGCTAGGTAGCTTATAAAGGAAAATCACTCAAACGGGGTAACAAATATCATAAGATGGCCTCCAGATACTGCCCTGCTCTCAGTGGCAGTTGAGCATTAGCAAGAATCACTGATCTATTGTTGTTCATGATGATGATGATGTTTTACTCTCAGTGGTAGTTCAGCCGGCTGTCAGCAAGCCGTAGGCAGATAAATGTTTTATATTGAAGTTTTATCGTAGAATCGGACGTTAGCACATTTGCCTTGTCTGTTATAAAGCGATACTTTCTCCATGGTTGTATAAAAGCTGAATATCAGTACCAACCAGGATGTATTGTGGTCGATGATGACGATGACCCTGTCTGGACCTACGACAATCTTAGCCGCACTGGGGAACCTAAAAATTCATCTAAAACCTTGTAGAAGTTGAAAATGTTATCAAGGTTGGATGACCGTATGACTAATAAATGGAATGCGATGTGCAAATTACAGCAAAGAAAACCATGCGTAGGGCACAATGTGAATTTTAAAAAACCCACGGCACGCAGAATGGGAAGAAAACGTGCATCACGTTCAACTTATAACTTGGATAAACTGAACTAATTCTGAACCGAAGTTGCTAAACTAAACTAAACGTTTGCATGGAGAAACAGACCAAGTTAATTTGGCATAAGCTAATTGCGCAATCACTCAGTTACATTGACTGCCGACCCGATATAAGTACATGAGTAGTTGGCACTTGTGCTTATCTGCCAAACAAATAAAGGAGTAAGAACCTTAGGATGCTCATATTTTAAGACCAAAAATTACATCGCAAGCAAAAGTCAGCCAGCATCAGTAGGATGGACCCTTTGCAATTTTCACCTCCTCATTTCGGCAGTTTCCCTCATTTCACAGACGAATAAAAATAATCAAACGAGGGCTGTCTTAACCTTGTTTAGACTTTAGCTTTTTGGACGAAAAAACCGGTCAACGATTCTCATAATACCGTATCCAATAGTAAATCTACGTAACCAATGCAGCCTGGTAGAAGCGTTATAAAATCCCGAACTGCAAAGCGCATACCTAAGGGATTGTCAAGCACAAAATGTTAGCGGCAAGATAAGCTGTTTGACGATGACGACACGTAGTTAGTAGTACGATCAAGATAGGTTTACGCAGGTATTCTGAATGCTGTAGACACTTTCCTGCTAGTTCGCCTATAACAAAATCGTACAAAAACAGTGGGCGTGGAACACTTCGACAAACGTCGCTTTTCTTACCCAGTCTGCCGGACGATTCCAGTTGACTTTAATCCAAAACGAAGTGCAAAAGTAAAGCGCAAACAGTGCTCCCCTATGCCTCAGTGATTTCAAACACACACACGAGATCCACTTAAACCGTCGTCATAACTGAAACCACTGCGCCAGAGCCTCGAGTAATACACTACGATATTTGATAAGTGCGAGAATGACAACATCTGAACCAGCCATCCTAGACCGTGTGGGAATCGAAATGTAGACTCTCACCTCGGTTGTTGTAGATAGTTTTAAATGTATGAATGAGATAGCAACACTGCAGATGTGTGGCGGCAGCAGCAAGTTATAAACAAAAGGCCAACTTAACTAGCTCCAGAAGTTGTCAACCTAGCGACCTCATCTCTATAGCATTACAAATGTCAAATCCTCCACGACCATAATACACTGGCAAAAGAGAAGCTTTGTCAAGTGGTGTAAAGTAACCTGATGCGTTCGTAAGTAGTCTCTTACGCAAAACCCTACTATTTCATCAACTTTCTCAGGTAGCTAAACTACCCGACTAGCAACCTGACAGCGCCCAGTCTTCTTGAGGATACTCCTTATTAAATTATACGGGCTGTTACAAAGAAGGTTACTTTCTACATCCAGCAACTCTAGACTTCTCGGGTAATCAGTGTTCATCCTATTGGTCATTTGCGAAATCGCCTGATACGATGTATGCTGCCTGAATTGTCGTCGACGTTTCAGCTCAGTAGCAGATGGGGTTCGCGATGTTCGGACTGTCAATCCCATCTTCTAAGTTAGCGTGATGTATGTGATGTATCACGGGCATCGTCAGTTTCTCAACAACCCGGTGTCCAGGAGAAGTAAATGATAACATATCAACGCGTGGCTGAATCTGAGCACAGCCCGCGCAAACGCCGCCAGTAACGTTAAGCGAATTCTGAATGAAGCAGAACGATTTTGTTACTTTCCGCTTTTACGGATACGCAAAGTTGGAAGACAATGAGGGATACTCATATTTTGCTGTTTCTTCCAAACTATACGATCAACGTTAATTGTTGACTTATTTTACTCTCGGCTTCAAATTTCTTGCACAGCTTACCTTTGGCCAAAAATCCAAATCTTTAATACTCATTAATTCGAAATCTCAACCATGTTATTCAGGATGTCTTGTAATAAGATTTCAGTCGCCCACGGAGATTCACATACTAGCGAAGGAGTTCTTTCAAGTGTAGAAGCAAAAACATAATTAGATAATGAGCGATAAGACGGCATGCAACGAAGAAAAACAGATATCACAATTGCAATCGTTCCTTGAAATCTTTCGAGTTCGGAAACAGGCAAGTTCGGAAAAACTAACCGTTTCAAGAGGGCAACGTGACGCGCTGTATTAACTATAAATCCTACCAACGATGTTCAACATTTGAATAGGTAGGCCTAAACTTGAAATCTGTCAAGTAAAATCCACGGCTCTCCTAAGTTTGACAAATAACAGGAAAAATGTGACTAAATGCTAAGACATCACATTACTGAAATCCTGCACGAGACACAAAATATCGCATCACCCAGTCAGGTCGATGAAGCCTAACTCTTAATTTATAATGACATGTAACAGGTTAGTAAAACGGTAAAAGGGCGCGCCGTGATTGGGGTAGTCGAACTGTCTGTACGGTCGTAGTTTTGTCACGGGGTCCATAACCATAGACTTGGATGGCTTAAAAATAGTTCGGCTCATACGACGGCAAACGTTTTACAGTGTAAATAGTGATATCATCCTTGACTCAATACAAATGATCCGGTAAATACGTATAAATATTTACAGCTGGAGCCGCTTTTCGCCATTTTTAGGAAGTGAAGTTCGGACTTTAATCACACAGGTCTTTAGCTCCTTCTTAGTTGAAAGATCATACTGCTTACAAGTACAGTGACATTTTGGTCTCCAACGTACTTCGGGATGTTGAGGAAAGTGCCACACAATCTACCAACACCTGAACCGCCGTACACCGGAAAAATAAAAAAATTCTTCCAAGTTACATCGACAGAATTTAATTGAAGTGTAAGTTCTGACAGCACAAAAACAATCGATCAAAGGAAACCAACCAAGTAAACACCGCTTTCTCTGAAGACGAATGAAAGCTTTGTCTAACCATAGCCGCGAAGCTTCCTTTCTGTTACCGTAAAACCTCGCAAAGAAAAGCTTATTTGCAACAGTATTCAGGATGGGCTTACAAAGGAATTGGCAAGTTATGCAATCAGTCACCAAGTATGAATGAGTAACATGATGGCATGTATCTGAACAAAAGTCACTCACACATGTAACAGCTCGTGAGTTGAGTTACTGACCTGGGTCTGGATCCCGTATAGCCGCTTTTAGAAGTCCCCGAGCGTCTTCAGAGTTGTAAGGTGTAAGCACTTTCAGACCTGGACAGCCGGCATACCAGGAAGCGTAATCTTGGCTGTGCTGTGCAGCGACCCCAGCAGCTGCGCCGTTTGGTCCACGAAATACTACGGGAACGGTTACCTATACAAAGTGACAACAGAGAAGGACAAGGTAATGGCAAGCTTCACTGATCAACCTTTGGCAGGAATATAAGCTAAAAAATGCCTATACCAACGTGGATGCGTGTTACGCTTCGCCTTTAAAGTGAAAACAAGGATAATTACATTACACGACACACACAAATAAAGTATTACAATGAAAAACTGTTCACACATCCACTGCAATAAGTCGACAGTAGTGGGTTCACGCTTCGGTCCATAAGTTTGTAAATTATGGGAACATTTCGGTGCTCCAGGTAACTACAGTGCGTATTTTACCGAAAGTTTATAGCTCGAGAAAATGCAGGACAAAAACTTCGTGAATGAATGTACACACAACGTGGCTGCCAGGATCAATGATAAAGTTAAATCTGAATCGAACTGCCTCCATCGTGTATGGCTGACCCTACTCGCCAAAAGACAACCCATTCATTGAATATCCACCAAGTGTAGAAGGTATATTCAAAAACCATTACAGCATTTCTTTTTTATTAAGGGTGTTTAGACATTACCTTTATTGTCGCTTTGAAGTGGTGGTCCCACTCGCGAGCTATGTTGACCCGGAAAGCGTCAGCTCTTCCCAGTACAACCAAGAAAAACGGTCAAATTGGAGCACTCAGGCTTGTGAGATTGCAGGTCCCACAAAACTGACTGTGTAGGAGTGCTAAAATAATGAGGCGATCTCAAGAACACATAGCAGAACTATTTTTACGATTGCAGCGATGGTATTTTACGAATAAGTTGGCGGGATAAAAAAGATAACCAAGAATTATGAGCACCTCGATCACCAAAATGGTGGCCGTGACAGCTTATGTACTACCCAACGCAGTCTAAGAATCTCAGCATTTTTCACAGAATTGGCGTGTACCTGAGTACATCTACTGGTCGCAAAGGAGACCAGAATCAGTCACCAATAATTTATTCGCTGCGTCACAAAGGCTACCCATTGTCACGCAGATCAAAAGTTTGAGCCAATGGCTTCGGTGATGTTATGAAGGTTGTTGGCCGGTTTGTGTAGCCGGGAAACAGCATCAGCGGCTGTGGAAATGTAAGCAGTAAAATAGAAGCGCGTATCCCTACGGCTAGGGCGGTGTTCGTTAATCTGCGTCACCTCTGGCGACAGAGAGATATCCTTCTGATCCTAAAAGATCGCGTATATAGGGCGACAATGTAATGTTACTTCAAGATAGCGAAACTTGGCAGCTCAAAGTAGAAGACGTGAACCGTTTTGAGGTAGTTGACCACCGATGTCTGCGTTCGATCATTCGTGTCCAGTGGCACCGACGAGTAAGTAACGAGGAGGTTAGGGAGTGGGTATTTGGTAGTGACTGTCGAATGAAACCTTGTTCAATTCCCACAGTTGCGGAGACGTAGATGGTTAATCCATGCATTATGAGTGCCAGCTAGTCACCTGCCACACCGACCACTCTCTGCCGACGCTGCGACCGACTGGTGCAAGAGATGATGACCTAGCGCCGATAAATGAAGTCGTTCACGAAAGGGTTGGCCACGCGACTTACAGAACCAATGCCTGGAGACGTTAGGTGAGATGGCAGCTAATTGGGCTTATCAGCGTGAATGTTGTCGTTATTTGGCCGAGTTGTCTGTGAAGTGAATGCACTTAATGATGCGGGGCAGTGAAAGCTTTAAGGACGCTGTCTTGTTGATGACGCCTTATTTTCACCTATAGCTTGGTTGTTTGTTTGTAAGCTGTGGACACCATGCGGCCGAATTTTTGAACAAAGATGCACTTATCTCAAGTAGGTATATCCCTTTCCGTTTTTTTCTTCTACCTTCCTATACAGGGTTTGATTTCTTCTTCGTGGTTGTACGGTAGTTAAATATCGATGTGGACCATTGAGGAATTGCTGTATATGATAACGATGTTGATAATGCAGCGAACTGTGGAACGAGGAGAAAAACAAATACAAAAACTGATAGGTTTCCCATTTGGTCACGGGTTTGTCGATCACATCTCCGTTTTGTGAGAGAAACTAGAGTATCCGCGCCCTTTTTCCCAATCAAGGGTGGCGGCGTCTTCCGACCTGTCAGCGACTTGTGTCTCGGTTATCGGACGAACTCTCTGGGACTGTTTCCGTCAAGGAGAAGTCCCGGCGATCCGCTGCTATCACTGTCGGCCTTGGGGAGAGCATGTGGGCTCGAAGACACGGGCTGTTGTTGGTCCTGGGAGTGGTCCACAAAATAGCCGAATAACATATAAGTACAAATGGTTGAAAATGAGGAATCGATTTTAAAAATGGGGGTTTATAAAGAAGACAGATTTTCACTGATACTGTTACGTTCGCCAATTAACAGAATGACAGTCGAATGATAAAACGATTTATTGCAACAACAGCGGCAGCAGCAGCAACAACAACAAAAACACAAGCAGGCAACATAATTCTCTTATGAGCATAGGCCCTCTCTAAGTGCACGTTACGAAGTTACGAGTAGCTACCCTGAGCGTTCCCATCTATGTGATGCTTAACAGTTTTGTCACATCTCTGTTATCTTCTTCAACCACATGATAGACTGGATCCTAGAAGTAGCATGCGGGAGTTCCGAGGATGACGAAACAGAGCCTCCATTAGGTTGACCGATACTAAGCAAGTCGACCATATTACCTTACCTAGTTCGATAAACAACAGACAGACCACGATGGGTAGGCTGAGTGACCTAATTGGTTTGTATATATATTTTGCACCTCAAACGCGTAAAGTGTTGTTCAGAAGGCGGATTAACCCTGACCATGTAGTTGTTATTGAATGCATGCTGCTTGAGAGTGTCAATCGCCTCATCTACCTGAATAGTTATTTCATCAGTTTCACATACAAATTTCGTGATTGGTCATATGGACTGACGTACGTGCCACGACAGATGAGGGGAAATTGCAGCTTATCTCACAAGTGAGAGAAGGATGTAAAGATAAATGAAAAAGGTCCCAAGTAGGGTAACACAAGGATTCGCAACGTGACCGTCATTGACCTCTACTGTTCGCCATTTCAGACAGAATCGTCGGCCAAAGCTCCTTGTTATCCATCAGACCCTAGTCAAGAGGCCCGAACGCCTACCCGGAGCAAGTTTTGATGACAGAACTTTTAGTTGCCGAGCCCAATTCGTATGCTGGCATTCAGACTGCTTGTTTCAGCCTAGTCCGCCACTATTTGACAGAACACGGCATAACAAGTGGTAAAGTGCGAGATAACGTCGTTAAGCTCAGTGGTTGGCAGAGTCCATCCGTTCCGAAGATATTTAAGTAAACTTCGTCACTGCAGATACGGTGCCACCACTACACGTCTCTAATGCATTCGAGACATCAACGGTCGAAAACGGACACTCGGTGGACAGTCCCCGTGTGAATAGGGCAAGGCTCGAAACAGTACAATAAGATTTCATGTGCAGTGACATAATGCACATGACCTTTTGCAGAAATACGGTCATCACACCAGCGTCACAAATGGTGTAAGATAGTAAACATCATCCGAACTTTAGTTAAATGACTTGTGAACTCAGCATATATTCCATCAGAGCTGACGTATCATTTAAGGTTGTTGATCATCTCAACTGCATCCAAGGGCTCAACATTAAGGATGAGAACAGGAACAGTCTTGCCAATCTTTTAACAATACCTTGTGATGAGAAACCAAAAAGATCATGACGAACTTAAGCCTCTATATATTAAAATATTTAACAAGAAGTGACCTCCGGAAGTGAGAAACGTGCCACTGAAACCATTGCTCTGTTTGCAGCGTTCTCGACTCCCACGAACCACAGGAAATTACGCCAATGGCGTTTACTTATTTTTGATCTCAAACTGTAGAACGTATAAGTATTTTCACACTTCGCGGCACACATATAGTGTTTATGAAGACCATTCAATACTGAACCACCATCGGTCTGGAACACCTTTGCACCTTCTATCCGTAACGTACTATTGTAATATTGGCAAGACTGTGCCTGCTCCTACCCTTGGTGGCAAGCCGGTGGAGGTAGTTTTGAAGCTGATGCACCTTGGGAGCTGTACCAATGCTAAAGGAATGACCGATGATAAAACAAATTTTATAGCAAAGGCTCGGATGGCGTTTGTCAACTGACGCCATCTGTGGCATCAGTTGATTTCAGTCTTTCTGTGAAAAGTCGAGTGTGCAATGCCGCTATAAGACCGGTCCTACTGTACGGCTGCGAAATTTGGTCCATCCGCGCGGACGTCGTCCTCAGAGTGTCTGTTTTTGAACAGCTGTGTCCCCGAAGCATTATATATATATATATATATATATATATATATGAACTGAGTAAAGCTGATTAAAAAGAATCGAACATAACCACTACATGGCAAGCTACCGGTGTGCGTTCAAGCAGGAAAACGACGGCAGAGTCGTTGGAAACCAAGTGAAAAAGAGTAGAAGAACATACACTCCCAGAATACCTTGCAAGTCAAGGTTGGTAGCACAAAATGATTTTCAATGACAAGCAATGATACTGACCTGTCCGCAACGGCTGCTATACTCGCAAAGACTGATGTCTTTCCTTGGTGAAACGTTTTTGAGAAGGTTTTACGAGGATTGACGGTATCAAAGAAAAATATTAGTCCAGCTATTTATCATAAACACACGAGACAATGTCCAGTGTAGGCGATATGTCGCACACTGTCATTAACGCAGCGGTGGAGACGAATTTCACGATCAAAACTACGTAAGGTGGCAAACGAGTCATGAACGATTTAGCGGTTCATGGTTGTTGTGAGGATACATCCCGGTTGCCGAAATCGAAGAAGGCTATATGGATTATAGAGTAAATCTATATGCTGCGATAACGGAATATAATGGGTGGTCCGCTCGTGTATGCGAAACCAACCGGAATAACAGGAGACATGCAGTTATAATGCCTCTTGATGCTCGTCCACAAACACACTTCAGTTTCGTCCTTGTTTGGACTCATCAAACAGAGATAGCCTGAGGGAGATATCGAACAAGAAACATGTAATGTTTGCTTCTGAAATAAAGACACCTGCCATCAACTGCCGCAGTTATCTGCAACAGTCTAGAAGTAGGTGAACGGGAATTGCGGAGGCAAGATCACACTGCAGGTGTTGTAACCACTGCAAATTTATAAAACCCATCGCGAAATTCAGTAGACAACTGGTGTCAGCAAGTAATTTAAGAGTTGTATGGGAGCTCCAATGCCTTTCAAAGCTATCAACAAGCAATTTGGAGATGGTTGAGCTATTATGTAAGCAACATTCCAGTGGAACAGCCTGCAGCCCGGGCTGACAGCAACCCATGCGCACTTGCGGACACTCAGCGGAAGCTAAAAACCCCATTTTTCAGCTTTCAACGTTCAATTTAAATTATGACACCCATGGGCAAATAAGTTTCACAGCCCAGAAGATATACTACGAACCCCGCTGAATGATTGTAAACGGTCGTTAGATAAACAGCTTGCAAAGTAATCTCGGTATACATATAGTTCAAGGTAGCTTCCGGACGCCCGGAGGTGGAGTCATCTCAACAGTTTATATAAAGGCCATCAAGAGCGGTCTGGATCTTGATGCAATGTAAAGTCTTGCGCAACTAAATGCCTTATTGAGCTATCATCATTATAGACAGCAATACATCAATGGTTCACACTGATGCTTAACTGCCACACAACCATGAAGAAGAAGAAACAAACCCTGTTTAGGAAGAGAAAAGAAAAAGGGAGAGGGTAGGGGACCTAACCGCTAAAAATAGCTACGTCTACATTCAAACATACAACATCAAGGTGCCTACACCTTGCAAACAAACAACCGAGCTGTAAGTGAATGTAACGCGTCATCAGCAAGACAGCTTCCTCACGGCTTTCACTGTCCCGCGTCATTAAGTGCACTCACT
>JTDE01000836.1:0-29547 GCA_014338405.1 Paragonimus skrjabini miyazakii
TTCCGCCACCAAACGTTTGCCCACCAGAACAGTCCAATCCGATTGACCAGCAACCCGAGTTGTTGCATAGCATGCACGGAACATCGGAACAGATTGGGACAGGAAAAGAAGGACAAATTAGCAGTTGGATAAATTTCCAAGGACTAGCTAGGAATAGCATATCTGCGTAAATATTGGAGATAGAGCAAACTTGAGACATAACAATGTTACAGTATTCGTTCTAGGCATTCCAATAATACTACAGACATTTGCTAGTTCATATCGGGTAACCTGAATATGCCTTGCTCATCCTTTACCCTGTGCTTGCTTGATCAATCTTGTGTTATCATTTATTCATATATCTCCTTTCGCTCTCTGATTTTTGCTCACAAATCTTCCTGACAGTACTTCATCGACTCTCTTGACCTTCACTACGTTCCACACGGTATTTTCTCGGTGTTTTTCTTTTTTATTCTTCACCTTTTTTCAGGATGCCAATTTTTCACAATTTTTTCGGCTCGTTTTTTTTATTTCAGCTACCTTGTTTTTTTCTCTTATGACATCGTTCAACGCAACGCTTTCTCACGCTTAATTATAGAGAGAATAGAAAATCGAGAGAGAGAATAGAGAATAGCTGTGAAGTAGACCCCGTTAAAGCATTCTGTGTTTTGTGCTAGATGATGAACAAACATACTTAAGCTTTTCCTAAGCACAATCTTTTTGTCCAACTCGCTAGTTACCATGCCACACGAGCGCTCGCGATTTTGAATCACAATTCCAGTCCACAAC
This sequence comes from Paragonimus skrjabini miyazakii, assembly GCA_014338405.1. Classification (NCBI taxonomy): domain Eukaryota; kingdom Metazoa; phylum Platyhelminthes; class Trematoda; order Plagiorchiida; family Troglotrematidae; genus Paragonimus; species Paragonimus skrjabini miyazakii. Next base: position 769 of record JTDE01000836.1, read on the forward strand.
ACGCCCTGGTTTCTGCTCGCACGTCGTGTGCACTTCTACCCTGTTTAGGTGTGTGATTGGCGCCTTCTACCCGGGGGTTTTCTGCCTGCTATTCCTCGAACGTTGATCCGATTTCGTTGAGCGATAGCTTGTCCGATTGCTCGTGCTGTCCTCCGTCTATCAACCGTGGGCTTTGACCGTAATCCACAGCTGTGTCGAGATATTCCTGAGAGTGTTGGAATAATCACGCCTTCAATTTAGTCATTCATTCTATTTCGGCTGCCACATCTCGCCCGTTGGTCCGATCTGGTCGAGCAATGACTCATCCGTTCGCCCACGTCGTTCTCCATCCGCTCACCGTGTGTTTTTGAACGCCCCCCCTGTTTTGGGGTATTCCGCCGAGAGCTGGAATGCTCGCACTTCCTGCCTGACAATCCCCCCACAATAGCACGAATGTTTTCATGCGCGACTTCACAAGTAGTCTGCTCGTGAATAGCTTAAGACATTAGTTGTCACTCACAAAGCCCTAAGTTATTATAATTGCCAATGCCCTTATAAATGTTTGTTCTCAACAAAACACTTATGACACAAAAAGTGGTAGATGCAAACATTCTGAGTTGACTCGTCAGTACCAGTTTTACAATAACATTAATCGGTATTTTATAGGGAACAATTGGCGGGTGGGATAGATTGCCAGTCAATGGGTTAAAAAAAGGTCACTACATCCACAACTGAGACAACTTCACGAACAATCGTTGCTGATCTTATAGGGTCGGCTTCAGTCGACTGACTGCGGCCATCGGGGCAAACCGCAAGATTCTTAGACTGGAATGACGCCACAAGATCCCCAATAAGTAACCTGGGTCGACAAGATGACCAATGTTCAGGACTTGTCTGGCGGCTGCGGATACTGGATTGCCGTTTTTGGGTGATAAGGACCTCTGCCCAATTCTGACAAATTTGCCTTTAATCCGGAGCTGGGACATCTCTTGGTCGAGTTTTGATCAGAGATACCTACTCTCGTATTCCCATCAAAACAGAAGGTAATTTCTCTGTTCTACATAAAGTAAATGCTACATCTTTGAGGTTACGATGGGGACGTTCAGCTAAACTGTTAGCTGCCCAACTGCAATAAAAGGAGGCTGAATAAGGAACGTTTAAACTATGCACCGCACTCACTACTTACACCTGCAGTCATCACGAGGTGTGCATATTGACGAAAATATGCGTATATCAAAATTCTACATAACGTCCAACCCTATTCAGTTCTAATTAAGTTGTCACTAAAGAAAAATCTAGTAATTTCCAGCAGTCACCATATATATGAGTAGTATGATGACATTGGAACGTGTTCTCACAAATCTTATTCAGTGAGCTAATAAATACCGTATCACAAAATTCAAAGTCTATTAGAAGAGATGAGGTTCCACTATTCAAAAACTCAACTTGTCTCAATTTTCATATTCTGATGTTCACTTCTGAATTCAGTTTGCATTCACTAGTAAGTCTGTTTCTCTTCAAGGTGGAACTAATCATCATGGTACAGTGACTTCTTCGTTAGGTCGAGACCCAATCAGGAAGCTACTGTAATACATCGTTCTGAAATTGTGAGCCGTTTTACAAAAACGTTCCCTTCAACCCTTTAATCTCTGTTAATGCAACACCACCCAATTTAATGCTTTCCAACTACCACCATGAATCATGACAAAAACTCACTTTACGAACAGTTCGGCACAAATAGATCTGCTTAACTTCTACTCATCGAATCAAATATGTCTGTATTCAGTTTGTCCTTCTATCAACAGGTTTGAGCATCCATTATTGAAGGAATCTACGAGAAACTTCAGCGTCTCACTTACCGGACGACAGCACTGGCCTGACGTGCTTTCTAATTAACAAGATACACTCACTTTTAATTCGTTGCAGTCTTTCACACAAGAACAATCATTATAACTGGGACGTAATGTACTAACAACAAATTAGTTTGTACATTCACCATACCAGCTATGAACTGTTTCAATGTAAATATGGGTTGTGTCTTGAGATCGGATTTTTCACGTTTGCTGAACTGCAACACTGCATGTTATTGCGTGTGGATACCTTATTAAATGACTTGGAATTTCCCCTAAGGGTTGAAGCTCCTACTGATCTGTTGACATGTCTTATTAGACGTATCTACTTTCCACTTAACTGCAGTCGTCATAAGGTGTGCATATTGGTGAAAATATTTCATCTCAGCTGTCAGTCGCTCACATATTGATCCAGAGAGTGCAATTCTCGTGATAAATCTTGAGCCACTTTTATCGCTTCGGCCAGGTTCTATGAACTTTCATCCTGTCTCCATTAGTACTGCTGTTTCCAGTACGTTTCACTATCAACAAGACTAACAGTTTCTTGAATCTCACTTTTACCTTTGGCATTTTCACGTGTCTGAGACGTTTATCGGTAGTCTTCCTGTCAGTGGCCACGAATCAAGAAGACCATTCTTCAAATGTTTCGTGTGTTACAAACACCGTCCAATTTCACAAACGGCTTTATTATGTTCATTGGTACGAGTTTTCCGAACTAGTTAGCCACCAAAACTAAGACAATACTTCTCTTAATGCAGACTCTACAACAGTAGGTGGCAACTTTCAACACACGCGTATCCATCTAAATACTTCCTCCCATTTAGAAATGTTTCCTGAATTTCTTAGTAAGAGAGACTTTTCACACTTACTACTGAAAAACAAAGTTACCACTGGATTGGCAATTTTTCCTGCTACTAAACTTTAAAGAGAGAAAAATCGCGCTTTTTGTTTCTTGCACCTTCGGAAACCCAATGAAATCAATGCCATATAGAATCCCTAAATGTAATCCAACCCTTTTCATCACGTTACCTGGTAAGACTCTCATTTTGACACATTCACCAGCCATTCCTCTTCTCCCTTCAACTCTTTGGCCAGTGCACCACTTATCAAAGCCATTTTATAGTCCGTCAAATAGCTGACCATCGTTGTGTTCCATCTACTTACGAATCACAAACTCATTTCCCTCTAAAACTCTCGTTCAAACTTGAAAAAAGAGAGTATCTTCTTACCATATCGTAGTCGATAGTGATGATCTCACTGTCCCTTCGTTAAATACACTTTGTTTTTCCATGAAATTAAGTATTTTTCCCTGAATTGGAACGAGCGATCACACTGCCTCGACATAAGCGAGATACCACATATGCTGCCAGTACTTTCATACCAATTATCCATACTTTACATATCATCAGAATTATAAGAAGGTCTAAACCAGAGGCCACAGTAAAGTTTGTCCATCTGAATGATTCACAAGTGATTCTCAACATGGATCCATAAAATCATGCCCTTGGTGAACATGTGTTACAGTTGACACTGGTAGTAGTAAAACTGCAGTTATATTGCATCTAGAGGTGCATCAAAAGTTCCCTCGCTTTCTACACAACTTACTTCTGGGCAAAATTGAGTCCTCTGATATTTCTGTTTCACTGCTGTCCTGTTTCTTATCTTATCTTAGCGACCTATTCTAGGTTTCCAATTTAGACAGTTACTGGTAGCGTTATTCTAGGAAGTATTCCAGGACAACTGTTTAATATTATAAATCTAGCAGATCATTTGTGCCTGAAGATGACATAAAAATTACTCTGATTTTCAAATAATTACGTACTTCTACTGTAACAATTGTAACATGCAGTCGAAACCAGCAAGTACACACAAATTTAATTTGAATTGTATAACAAAGCATGTTGTTGTGTTGTTACTGCCGTTTTAGTAGTCATTTGTTTAAGTTGTGTGTATGGCTTACTAAGCCTTTGGCTCATCCTTGATTGTTTCCTCTTACAAGACTATTGATGGACCTCCTGCTTCCGAAAAACGCTGTCCTTCGATCAACTCAAGTCACCTTAAAGTTGGTACACAAGTGTAACGAAGAGTAATAGTAGAAACGGCCGGCTTATGTGTAACAGTAACTTGTAATATTCATAGTGCACTCAAATCTGTATGCATCAGATAGAGAATGGACTTTGACGCTCCAAAGTTCATTGCCTCTTCGTACCGTTGCACAAAACTGTCCGGCTTGTTGAGTGGCGAATAAATCGATGCGTGTTTAACTGTCCGTGACCTAGATAGTTCTTATGTCATGACCTTCAACTTTGCAGAATCAGCTGTGAACCAAGTTTGCTCGATGACAAACGTATCAGTATGGTTCTTGAAAGATTCTCACTACACTTAACTGGGATAGCGTCCACTACTGCAAGTAAAGTTGACAGAAAAGTTCTCGAAAAGATCTACCGTTCTGTCACTGAGCAAGTATTCAATCAATCAAACTTCGAAACCTTCCGACTTCTTCAAATGAAAATTAATCCTGTATTTACTTTCGAATTTATATAAAATCATTCGTACACTACGGATCACTCACTCCAACTTCAGTCCAGTTCAAAGCACAGGTTGCGGAACAAATATTTTGCGTTACAGTTGTCAAGATATCCGTTCAGTCTGTACAAAAACTTCCTTGCCTTAAAAGATGCGTCCATTTGAAACAGGTGACCTCAGTCTATCACAGAAGTGAGCTCCGATCTAAAGTTCTGAATCTTATTAGTGATTACGTAACTTTACTTAACGTGCTTCTGGACTATGGAATGTACATTACTGAATCTCAGGCTTTTAAGAATGATCTCAACTGTGTCTGATAGAATCCAGCTCGTAATCTTTATGAAAATACGAAAATGTTTTATTCACTATTTTATGAGTACGTGTTACATTGCAGTATACCGTTTCATTTCAATGGTTTAATATCATGGACTAATCTGTGAGATACTCTAGTTAAAAACTGTACATTCGTTTGTCAAACGGTTCTTATTTTGACTGATATTGGGGTGCCCACCCCGTGAGAAAGGCAAAAACGATTGACTTTGTCCTAGTTTGCAGACCTGCTTAGAGCAGCCGAGATGGTGGCCTTGGTTAGTTTTTACCCGTCAGACCTTTTGCTCTGTTGTGCCCGTTAGTGACCCTAACTATTTTTTCCGATAAATGCCCTTCTATTTTTATGATTCGGGAATGTTCTTTTGGCCCCTGCGCACCCTATAAGTACTTTGCCCTTGTCGCCTTGGTCGCACACGTTTTGGGGCGGAACAAAGCCTTTTTTCGTACGCGTCTTTTGGGTTGCCTTGGGAGCGAATACAGGAACAGTCGCGGTACTATTCGGGACCGAGGTTTTCGTGTGAATTATTACTGAGACGAGAATCCGATTTTATCGAGCGCACCACGATACCGAGATCGAACCAGCGTATCATCTAGAAGGGTTTACAACAACTGAACAGCCAATCTCAGGTACTCTGATTTCACTAGCTACCTAGACATGGTCTTTCTATGATCATTCTCAACCAACGGTAATTTAGTATGAACAATCGGATAAAAATAATCAGTCAGGAAAATTTTGAACAAGAAGCAATAGCACCTCAGCGTACATGTTTCACGTTTTCTGTTTTTGTGAATTTTTCACAAATAAAACAAAACCAAAAATTATTCTGCATAGTAAATTGTTTCTCAACAAATGTCACTTGTTTTACTCAAATGTATTTAATGTTAAGGGCAAACTGATATCAAGTTTCGACGAACATGATCTAAATTAACGATTTGTAGGTATACACCGTAGATACCACTCACTAAGGAAAAATAGGAATAAACGAGAGACTCAACGTATAGTATATAATAAAACTCGTGAATAATAAACGACACCGACACAAAAGGATGGTTGGAGAGGTACAAGCTCCAGCTGTCGAGCGTGCAGGCAAGCCGGAAGTGTATATGGTGTCATTAGTTCGGGTAGTCCTACATCCGTACAAACAAACAAACGCGATCGCATGCTGCAAGTGGACAACGGGTAATAGGTCTGACAATTCTCGGTACAATGTGAGTTAGTATTTAGAGCAGAATTGTACACACCGTACAGCAAGCAGACCAGAGTAATATCCAGTTCACTAAAATATTCTTATTCTGGTCAAACTTATCGGCATCACGGATGTCGTTTTAAGCCACAACAAATCGTTGTGGGTATTGTACATTTTATTCACTAACAACAAAACATCGGTAATGCGTAGAAAATTTTAAAAATAGACGATATAAACTACTTTATTGTTTATAGTGTCATTTGCGTCTTTTCCATTTCTCGCCTATAATTCTTTTTTATCTCCTCCAATCCCTCTTGTATGAATAATATTGCACTTGGTACTGGTGCCGAAAATATTGCACAAACTAGAGATTTTCCCACAACTTCACCTTTGGAACCTTTCTGAATCATCGGTTGAGTAATGCTCTGCCATCGCCACATTCTTCATCGGGATTTCCGATATTCTACCTCCTTTCTATCCCATAAATGTATTTATATAATCCTAACTATCGCTAATACTCACTGGTGGTTCATTCTATCGTTGATCACCTTTTTAGTATGACCTTCAGTATTGCATCAATCACTCATCTCGTTCAACGAATAAAATGTTGGACTGGATCCCCATGTTGTCTGATTCAACTTCACATCGCATCTGCACTTTTTGCCCAGTATTGTGAAAATTAACCCTTATTGTGAGTCAAAATAGACTCTCGTCTCTTATTTTCAGCTTGCTTCTCATACTAACATTTACATGTATTTTTGGTTTGTTCGTGCTCAGCTAAATTGCGTGCCTCAGACTTATGCTGAAAAGCAGTAATTAGGGTCGTTAAAAGAAAGTGGGTAGAGAATATGAAATTATGCCTCACCTCACACATTACATCTTTCAAGAACGTGAATCAGAGTATGACTGTGAGTGAAAGTTGCTGGACCTATGGTCTCGAGGTAGTTAGTACATTCATGACAAGTTGCGTCGTTCCAGTTGGTGGACCGAACACTGCTTGGTGTCACGACTAAGAACTACTCGTCTGGGGAGCATGGAATACCACAGTCTACCTCTCTCGGGAGATCCTCGTCATCTTGGCCAGCCATTCATAAAAATCTGCGAATTAAATTGGGCACTTCCCGTAGGGTTTCACTTGGGTGACGTCGGTGTGTGATGGGATCATTCAGACCCGTGAGCCTAGCCATTAGCAAGCACAGCTGTAAGGCGATGATTTTACTAGTGGGACCTAGATAATTGCCTTGTGAGTAAGTTACATCAATGAAATCGAGAAAACACAGAAACTAACTCAGGAGCCGCAGTTTTAACAACCTCGTCCGACTTTCCTAATTAATAATGCCGCCTTCCGATATTGTAGTAAGCGTTTGTACAAAAAATTTAGTGGTAGCAAAATTTCCAGTCTTGCAGACGTGTCCTTATTCGTGCGGACCGAATTCGCCGCAGCACCGTCCTAACAGGGATGCCATAGTGCCGCCCAAAAAATCCGTTTGCAGTAGTGTTGTCTCAGGTTTTTTTCTTCGTTGCAGGAAAATTTTATCCACTATCTCTGATTTTCAGCTGCTGATTACCCTCCTTGTTGAGGCTTTTATCAAGACCTAGATTAAAAGCTACGTGACCTAGGTGCCCGTTAAAAAATATTTTCAACCAGTTTGTTTAGAAGTTACTTAAAACTAGCGTGTGATAACGGAACACAAACGATTAACAAGAGTTAGCGTGCCAGGGTGTACAGCCTTCAAACCATGAAGTTCAATTCTTCAATCACGGCCTGACCTTCATGTGTTAAGCCTCTTTGTTCCCACCTCTCTTACTGATAATTGTTTAGCGAAGGCGACTTCTTTACATGCCAACTACTTTGTCTTTTCAACACCCAAGTGGCTTTTGTGTAGATCGATAGAGTGAACTTACACATTGGTGAGGGTTAAGACAAAGCAGTCGCCGCGGCAAAACATTATTATTCGATGGATAAATATTATTCATGTAACTAAAAGAAAGTGTGGATGCCTCGTCTTGAATTCCGACTATCAGCCTTTGGAAGAAGAAGTGATTCAGCTGGCATGCGTGATCGAAGACTAACACGATGTTTGAGACCATATCATCGGTATTCTCCTATGCCGTTGCATGGCTGTGCTGCAAGCCGCAAGATAAACCCGTGTTCTTATAAGGCTGAGCATATGTATCGTTCAAAAGTTTCGACTAGGTGAGTTGTGTTGTTTCTTAAAATGACCCTTTTTGAGGCAAATACACTTGAAATTTTACCAGTGAAAGTATACTTTCCATAACGTGTCCATCTAGAAAACCACACTATCCCCAAGCGACCACATGCACCAGGGGTTTGTGGTCCACTAATGCTGACAGATCCAATGGGAACCTTTGTAATGGATGCACGGGTGAATGCAGACAGCATACAACTATAACAGGAAAACCGACGGAATATCAACTCAAGCAACAGTTAAAAGCGGAGATGACGTTAACACATAACAAATTATGATAAGCGTGCATGAAAATTGTTATGGAGGACATTACCGTGTTTAATAAATTCATAATAACAGCACAAAAAGTTGGGTCAAATTATGAGTTGCGGGAAGAGATTTGGTATCAGTAAATATGGGGACAGTTGATAGTTTTATGGGCAGACTTATACATTCGTTATCAGATAAGTGTATCGAACCAGACGGGTAGGAATAGATATAAATATATGGTGCAAGTTATCAGACGATCTCTTATTTTTACTGTGATTTACTTGTAACATGTGGCGCTCTCGTGAGGCTTCATCCATGCTAGATTTTCAAGTAACTCATTGCTATTTGTTTAGTAGGATACATTGATATATTTTTTAGTGCGTTACCAGCATACAAGCTCAGATAAGTTAATGGACTATAATATACGGGAGCCAACACAGTCAAATGTGTGACTGAGTTTATATGGGTAACTAGTGGAACACATGAGACTCATTTCTCGATCTATAGCTATGCTTAATGTTTAGCATGTTCTTGGACGCAGAGAGTAATTCCGACAGTTTGAAGTTATGTGGGTTTGTTTTCGTTATTGTTCAAAATCAACGATGTCTCATAACTCCAATATCGATGAATAAATAAACTAAGGTTATCGTGCGTTATTGTTTTTGCGAACAGTAAGTTTACATATCTTGAAAAATGTTCTATGTATATCATCCAGTAATGTAATCAGCATTGGTATTCATCTTTGTCTCGTTCGACTATTTCTGTCTGGCTACAACAGAACGGAAGATATGACCATTCTAATTCATTGTCCTTTCACAGAATGGATTTTTCTTCACTGCTAAAATAACTTCCTTGAGGATATGCTGCATTAAATCCTCCTTACTTCTTTATCATTTAATTGGTACTATGATTATTAATTAGGCGTCAACCTCATCATAAAAACTTGTGGAGTTAAAACTGTTTACAATTTATAAACATTATTTTGATTATGTAATTAATAGTGGTTTAGTTTGAAGGAGTTTCATGTTTCTTCATAATTCACTTTGTCTGTCAATCGACAGATATAACGAACACCTGAAGAAAGCTCAGCCCTCCATTAATCTCTGTCGATATACCGAACTCCCAGAAGTTATGTCAAATAATTCAGCGAGCATATAGTTGTCTTATAGATCAGGAGCAGTCAAATGTAATTACGACAAAACGATTTTAGGTAGAGGTAAACCGTAAACTGTATGTTCCATTTTCAAATAAAATTGAGGCTCCTGAATTTCTGTTTTGGGCTTTGGATCGAGAGGCTCCATAAAGTTGTCAGATAGCATATATCTTATGGAGCAATTCGTGACGATCAACTTGTTTATAATGTATTCAATACAGAAAGAACTTTGAATTTTTCATTCATGGGTGGGTCGCTTCGTAAAGTTCTTCCGGATAAAATCAGTAGCTGATTTTCTAGGCACATATAGCGAGAATGTCCATTATCTCGTTAATGGGAACATTGGTGCTTAGAGGCTGTGCATTAAAAGACGCATTTTCTTGTGTTCTGTATACAGGGACAGAATATATAATGAATCCTACCTGAAATGTTTCACTCACATCAGACCGTTAGGTCTTGATCGCGTTGGTTCGACAATTCTTAACATCCAACGAACAAGTATGTTTTAGGTAGAACCAACCATATACAGAAATGATCGCAGCAGAACACTATCTTCGTGAGTAGTGACAGTTTATAAAGATGTGGGTTTACACAGCCTGCAAACGCTATTTGATCCGGTGTTTTTTTACATCCATAATACTAATCTTCCACAATTCTCTTTTTTTGCAGTGGTACGTTCAATTTTTATACTTGCATCCCAATGATTCAGATCCTTATTTCATTCCGAGGCGTCTGATATTAGAAATCAATAGTTCGCTGACGTAGCTTATCACACTGAACAATGTTAATCCGGGGGCTTTATCTGACTACAGAACAGTGAAGTTGCTGTTTCTTATCGGCTAGTTCACTAGGTTGACAATAGTCAGGTTAATGTTTAGTCAACAATGAGCCGGTGAGGGAAAGATAGATTGGCGAACGGGACTGCATTGATACAGATGAGGCTGATAAGCAAATCTAAGCATGAAGTAATTAACTAGGCCGAAACTAGAGAGCCTTAGGCATTTAATAGCACGCCTAGAACTAGCTTTAAATTGCAACGGAAAATTGTAACCGAAAATGCCTCCGTTTGCGATCCTGCAAGCTGTAAGGTTGAAATATCGACAACACATTTGTTTGTAGTTTTAATGCAGACAAAAAGTGGTTTAATTTGAAAGTAGAAAAACACTTTTCTCTTGGCTAGCTTCTCTTCTGACAGCTGCAACTAGACAGGATTGGTACAAGCTGATACAACGATACAAACTCAGAACGTCAATTCAGAATGGGACAGGGTTAAATTAGTGCAATCGAAGTTCTCGGATTCTGGTTGGAACCTAACAATACGCTTCGAATTGGGTAAGCTTGGTTTCACTTTGATTGCATATAAGGACCCGAACAGTTGCCTGGGATAAACAACGTTATGATTACACTTTTTAAGGACCGACTATTCACCGAATCTATCGTGTGTTATATCGTAAGTCAAACACCTCGTTAAACTTGTCAACGATAAATTTAGGGAGCCGATTATGTCGAGGTCGGATGCGGTGCTCTTTCAGAAGATCTTCGAAAATGGTCAGCAGTGAATCAGATCTCTAGGTCACGGAGACCTCACAGGCATCCGAAGCGCTGCATATTACGTCCTTGATCAAAAACTACACACGCTTCAGCATTGTTTCCATGCCTACTCACAGTATACTGTTGTAGTTACAGGACGAGTTGAGAACGAAGCGTTCGTGAGAGAAGAGTATTAGGATCGGTCTTTCACAGATTTACCCCCAAAATTACCGTTTCCAATATACGTCACAGGATGCCGTAAATAAATAAAACGAAACCTAAGTCTAATGTCACGACACCTATTCCATTGCACTTTTGCTGTTGACATCTGTATTTTGGCCGTTCAGCTTCTCTTAAAAAACATTACGTTTATTTTTGAACCTGTGTTGTTTATTTAGACAAAACGCTTTTCATCCGCATCTCTGCAAAGTATCACCGGTTCTTTTTCTTCTAATATTGTACCAAAGATGTGGTCTGCGCACAACACATGCACTTGAAACATATTCAAACGACGTTCAAAACGAGTTCAAAAGCCGGAGAAGCAATGCCGGTTTCTTTCTTCAGTGTCGAAGATGTCTTCTATTCTAAAGTTCAAATTTTATACCTGCTTTATGCTAATGTCGTGACGCTCTGAAACAGGATGCCAACTCATTACGGCCATTGACGTTTGACCTGTGGTTACTTGAGAAACCACTGTGTTACTTACTGACTGAATAGACTTGCTGGCAGCTACTCAGTTCATCCTGTGCGCAGCATAGGTGTTTGGGTTAGCTGATTATGAATCGTAAGGCTATACTCACGGGATAACGCGTCAAGCAGTGGGTAAAATGAGCATATGGTCAACAATAAACGCTCATTCAGTCTCACTGATGTAGCACCAAACACACCGGTTTCTAACCCAAGCCGGTAATTGTACTTTGTGATTAACACTATCACAGTCCAACTATGGTATGCCACGACGACTTTCGCGTACTCTCGTAAGATATATGCTTTCATCTAGCTAACCAACATATGCTGTACGTCAGCTGCATTGATGTCACAAAAGTTTCGGGTCCATATGTTATTTGAATCTATAATCAGTAGTCTACTTATGGTACTTAATTAGCAAAGTGGAAAGGTTTGTTTCTATGTATCGTTCGGTGGCGCTCACAACGAACTGGTGCTTTTGGTAAGGTCTGGCCAAATAACTTATTTCAACGTTAAGCCGATAGATAGAAATTCGGTGCTGTTTCTTAAATTCTCCTGTTAGCTTATGGCTTCGTGATTGAAGTTTGACTGCACTAAAACTTCTACTTGCCTTACAAGTCAATGTTTTTCATTCATAACTGACAATTTTCTCACAAGCCGTACCTCGAGCAGAAAACGTGTCAGGTTATTAAGTATACCTTGGGTTACCTGAAGAGGGAACAGCAAGAGAAACCAAATAATCAGATGTTAGCTTTTTCGGATTCTGTATCCCACGGGAATGAACAAGCAGGCTCAGCCACACTACATCTACGACCACATATGTAAGCTATAGAAGTTAACAATTCTGTGGTCGGAAACAACGTGGTGGTCAGTTTAGACAACACTATACTAGATGATGTAACTTGCTAGACTGTCTGTCAGATATCTCATATCATTTCCAAAGCCACAGTCGATAAGAACCAAGAAAAAGGTCTTTTTTACCAGGTTTTTCACTCACTAGTTCAGTTGACGGCGCCTTCGTTCAACAAACGGTCCTGACAACCTAATTCCGACGTCCCTATTATGCGATCAATGGAGACTGCAAAGACGCCAACAACGCGACCGCTTCATCGGGATGAGGATCCCCAGTACATACGCAAAAAGTTGTTCGATGGATCTATCATCTATCTTTTGAACAGGGATACGGTTATCTTTGGATATAGTTAGCAATCAAGCGGGTTAAGTAGTGTGTTTTACATCGGTTTTTAACTTGAATCGCGTTGCGTGGTTATTTAGTAGACAGGGAGAAATGAACACGGGATGCCCCTTCCCTTTCATTATTTGGGCTAATTATCAGAGTTGTTTCTGTGAACGCGATTTTTTTCGAACGTGATAATGCCATGCTCATTGTTTCCTATTTCTGTACATAAGAGCGTTTGTATAAAATTGTCAAATGGCTACATTAGCCAACACAAAGTCCTGAAGTAGAATCTGTGTAAGATCTATGGAACTTCATAAAGAAAACGAAAGAAGGCTTCGGCGAGAAAGTAGATGTCCTAATACATAGAAGCTGAAAAAGGTGCGCTTTCGAAGGTGACAGTAGCCAAGGACATCATGCGGAAAAAACAACACTCAACATTCGAACAGAAATGACAAGCATATATCTAAGAACTCCCCATCCATGGTGACCTTTTAGTTACCTACGCGACTGTACGCCTCACAACTACTATGGAACCAGTTTAGTTGCTATTATAAAAACATGTCTACCTTTATGCCCCTCAAGTTCATATATTCCTAAAACAAAAAGGATCTTAGTACGTTTAAAATTGGCCCATTCAGTGCCCGAGCGAATCACTTCATTACTATTTCTCTCGATTTTTGATGAATTTTGGAAAATAAATATGATTTCTACATCTGGTTAAAACTCATCAATAGTTCTTTCAACAAGGAAACGTCTCTTGAATACTTTTAATCTAACTCTATGGTAGGTTACAATTATACTTTATCAAACATTAACGAAGTAGGTAATAAACATTTTTCAACTGTATACAACTTCGTATTCTCGGAACTGAAAACAAGCGAAAATGATTGCTGTGGATTCTGAAGGATTTAAAGTATTTCCCCTAATACATAGTTTCAGATGTGGATGGCAAAAGACAAACAATTTTCACTATGTAGCGTCCCATTTAGTTCGTATGAAGAGCACTGACAATTTCTCATTTTGTTTTTTCATTTGACATGGTGTTCGCCCCTTGTCTACCCTTGAAATGACGTCTCATTCAGTTAATTTAATCTTCTGTTTGTTTGAGTCGTCTTGAGTGGCCGAGTGTCTGACCTTCAAAATTGCTGCTTGATTGCACACCAGCCAACTAGACTCGAACCCGTGTTGAGCAGCAAACACTCCTAGAAATAAATGGATTGGAGCAGTTATCTTCAGCTGTTATCTGACATGAAAAACTGCACGTCTCTCGTTCTCAGCCTTGCACTTTTGCACATGTGTTGACTCATTATCTACTCATTCAGAGTGAATGGAAAACATTCATTTTCAGTTACTTTACGCTACTGATCTGTTACTTAACCCCGTTCATTTATCCAGTCACCATTTCATCCTACTCAACATAATTCCAATGGACTTCGTCAGCAGGCAGTAAAATAACAATGGTTGACAAATTACTGGAAGGTAGAAAGCAGAATGATGAGTTGTAATGTCACCCCAGGGATGAGCGATTTGAAGATGACATTTTTCTTCAAAAAATGCGCGGTGATGATAATTCGATCTTTGCATGACTTAACTTCTAGTTAACAGAAAGCAGTAAGTTCCTCTTTTTGGGTCACATTTTCAGTGGCTTGTGGTATAAGGACTTACTGCAAAAACGTAAATTAGTAATATTGTCTAATCGGAAAGACCAAATATTCCCAATTGAACATGTCGTGATAGGCTGAAAACGTCTCATACGGGAATTTAAGTCGTCTCAATGAAAAGAGATTTTCTTAGAGCAAATCTACACTGAGCATCTTGTCAAGTTTTTCTGCATCTAAATAAACCAACGAGTATAATCGCTGGCTTCCGCTTTCGAGGTCACTTTTGGCACCCAGTTTTGCTTGTTCACAATATTTTCGTCAATTATGAGTAAACCGTAAAATGTGTGAGCTCTAAAAGCTAATCGTTAGCAATAAGTATCTATTAAAACTTTGCATAACTCTTACAGTAATAGCCGAAATAATTACTGCTGTTGTTACTAGTGAAGAAAACGGTGCTGGCGTCCTCTTGTTACGAAAGTAGCACATTCCTGAGTGTCAGCGCCTAATTGAGCTGTTTGCTGTAGTTGTGCAATCACAAGGTTTGTCGTAACTGAAATTGCGAAGGTTTTCGATTGTGCTGATACATCCCATGGTTCCTTGACCCCGTTAGGAGATTACTGGACCGTAGTGCGCTCGTAGCAAGCCAGAGATCACGCGTACTAAGATCACCTGCCATGAATCAATAATGCTTTTTAAACATTGTCATTGTTGGCAGCATAGTTGAGCTTCTTTGGTAAAATGAGAAAGCAATAGAAGAAGCAGGCACCGCACATGAAAAATAATGGAGCAGCCCTATTTGTTACGAAAAAGTCGTGGAGCGATTATGGCCAAATTAGACAACGTACTGAAACGATTACGTGAAAGGTCAGTCAAGCGTGGCGCAAAAGCTGACATTAGCGAAAGAGAATTGGTGGATATAACCTCGCAGGTGGCAGACACACTCATGGAAGATCCCGTCTGCATTGATCTGGATTTAATGCAACCATTGTGTATAGTGGGTGACATATTTGGCCAGTATAGTGATTTGATACACATATTTGAAAAATTGGGTTACCCACCCGATCACCGATATTTGTTTCTCGGTAACTATTGCAATCGCGGTAAGTACTCGATCGAGGTGATTTGTCTTTTGTTCGCTTTAAAACTGAAACATCCGAAGCACATTTTCATGCTGCGTGGTAACCACGAATGTGAATATATCACCTGTCACTATGGATTTCTGGCCGAATGCATTCATCGCTATAGCAAAGCACTTTGGCGCTGTGTGATGAACACGTTTAATTGTCTTCCGGTGGCAGCAATAATTGAGGATCGTATTTTTTGTGTGCATAGTGGACTTGTACCATGCTTTCAGTACACGAATGCCACAAGCTTAACACAACTGCGTTACTACATTACCGACATTATTAGGCGTCCTGTATCCTTGACCGAGAATTTTCTACTCACTCATTTAACCTGGTCGGAACCGGTTTTAGATTTACACCGTTGGGGTCTGAATCCAGCCGGTTTGGGGCATTGGTACGGTGAACATATGGTTGAGGAATTTTGTGAGCATTTCGGTTTGCAGCTGATCATTCGTTCACATGACTACGTTGAAAATGGATATGAATTTATGGCTAATGGGAAATTGCTAACCATCTTTACTGCATCGCATTTGGGGGGCATATTTCGTAATCTTGGAGCCATTGTGGAATTATGTAAAACCTCAGATGAGAAAAATATAGTTGGGCAAATCAAAGTCATACGACCTGCGCCACAATCATCCAGATCCCTTACGTCTTACATGCCTTTAGTAATTGAGGATTCTATTGAATACCAGGAACTATGCAAAGATAGAAAGGAGGAATTGGCTGAACTGTTCGAGAGCTTCACTGGCTCTCGCAGCCACTACATCTTCTTCACTTGAAAGTTACAAAATGAACACACGGACTGTTCATTTAACGGGTTTATTGTTCATGTTGTGTCATTTTCATTTCAGCACGAATGATGATCTTAGCGTTGCTAAGAAGCAACTCACAGGCAAGTAGGAATATAATTCCGCAAAATATCCTGCACTTTTGCGGCAACCAAGGACAGAAAGAAACGTCCTTGCTCA
Source organism: Paragonimus skrjabini miyazakii (assembly GCA_014338405.1). Classification (NCBI taxonomy): domain Eukaryota; kingdom Metazoa; phylum Platyhelminthes; class Trematoda; order Plagiorchiida; family Troglotrematidae; genus Paragonimus; species Paragonimus skrjabini miyazakii. The sequence goes on from JTDE01000836.1 coordinate 17,346, forward strand.
GTCCGCGAGTAGCCGTATATGGATTCTGAGTTGATTATATATTTCGTTTCTATTCCTAACCGTTGTTTTTTGCAGGCCGTTTATCTTCCTGCAGCCTTCAACCTTTGAAGTAAAACCCACTGTTAACATTCCATTGATTTCTTTCTAAGCCATGTCATCCAGGGTGGATGGAGTAGACTGTGTTGATCGTTACCGTTCTGACCTAGCCGTGATTTAACCGACACACTTGAACTCTTAGTCTTAAAGACTTGTGTGCACCACTTTGGTTTCTTTAAGGTTTATACAGAAGATAAGACAAATGGGTTCCCAGTTCCAATGGACAAAGTTTGTTCCACTCTAAATATGGGTAGCTTGGTAATTCAAACTAACAGTTCACATATTGACCAATGTAAACTCAATGAGTCCATTGTTCACCTACGTTTCATGATGTACTCGACACTCTTCTTACATTTACGACGAGTCGGTCTGTCTTACTCTTTCGTCTGTGATAGAGGTTATGTACTACTGATAGGCTTTGCCGTTTTTCCACTGACCCTTTCCGTTTCCTCAGATGGACCCTATGAGTAGGTTACTTGGGTTTTCGTGAACCATGAAGTATTCAACTGCCTAAAGTGAATTTGTGCAAACTCAAACCCAAAATTTCTTCAAATCACTATTTCTTAGTAGTTGTTGAAGTTAGGACATTGTTTAAGATTTAAAAGTATATTCTTTTCATCAAAGGTTAGTGACCTCGTTGGTGCTCACTTACAAAGACAATTCGCCAACCGGTTATAAGTTTTTGTAGTTATCAGGTAAAAACAAAGTTTTGAATCGGAATTCTCCACGTCACGTATTTACCGGTCATTGTTGTTTAATTGCAGTCCTTTTTGGAAATTTTGGCTATGTATGTTTCTCCTCCTTATTTTCAGCTTTGAACTATACCTGTGGATGTTATAGCTGAAGCTGCCGTTGGTCCTGACAGTGGTCCATAAAGTAACAAAACAATAAAGAAGTACGTGTACAGAAAAAACAAAATACAGATACAACTGTGTTTCACTGAAAGAGTCCATACATTTACGGAGGCTAGCTTCCCACTGACTGCGGCATAATGCCATTTCAAATTTTTCCAACTACCGGTTCGGATAGTCGTGAACTTCTCTACTAGATATATGGCACTCGCAACATCCAAACGCCTCTTCCAGAATATTGTCCATCACACAGTTGAAATGAAATGGGGGAACCGGTCAGCCCTATTGAACAGCTGGACGCTTCAAACAGCTGTTCGTAAATGTGCACGTTACAATAAAAGCAGACATACAACGAATTCAACGAACTGACATAATTCCTAAGATGCAGGAAGTCCCAGAGAGTGTCTTAGACAACACCGTCGAAAAGAGTCTTTCTGTCCAGAAATACCATAACCATAGGCTGAGATAAACAAGGTCATTGCTCCAGTCTGTGTTGCAAAGTGAAAATATGATCGACACACCCGCAAACAGGTCAGAAGCCTGCCTGTTCTTTTCCTACCTGGTTCATTCTACCTTTCAGATGCCACCGCACTGACACCAGTAAGTATCTGTGATGCAACGGGAACATGAAATATCTCTGTGATTGTCACATTAGGTCTTTACACTTTTTGAGAATGGGAATGACTGCTGATAAACACCAGTCACCCTACGGAACAAATGGCATGGTTATTTCAGGCAAACCTCTTTGAAATATGGCGGAGAAAGTAGGTTTGTACCCTGGGATTTATTACAGTTCAATAGATTAATCTTTAAAGCCACTTCGGTTTCCAGAACAGGACCGTCGGAAATGCCATATCCAGCCACCTAACCTCCATCATTCACCAATAATTCAGCGGGATCAAGCCAGTGGAATCGTTTTTCAAAGTGCCCCACCCTTCTATCAAGTCGCTGCAACAACCTTTAAGTTCGTGAACCACCTTTTTTACATATAGTTTCATTAACACCTTGAAAATGATCAGTGCAACCGCAAACCAAAAGAAACAGCACCGGGCTGTTCGGTGGTAAAAATACCTAGTCCGCCACTTCGACTGACTTGAAAAGTATGTTACGCGGTACTTACACAGACTCTTCATAAGTTTACGTCAGAGCTCACGATTATCTTTGTCGGGTTTGGAATTAGGGGATCAGTCAACGTTTGTCTATAAGTTCTTCTGAACCAGCAGAAATCTGCTATCGTCGTATCTGTAGTGTCCCTTCAGAATAGTCTCATTCAAAAGTGGTGTGCATGGTCGGTGACAGTTTTGTCCAGCGCTCACTGGGATCAGCCCACAACTGTGACCAAGAAAATGTAAATTTCAGTGCTACTACACGAGCGTCTCGTGTGCCCTAGTCGCTCACATTCTAATTGAGTACTCTATGCTTGTGGATAGATGATCTCTGAGTAGTCGAATAAACGAGGTATCGCAAACGACGGCATGATCTGATTTAAGATAGTTAATACGATACGACCGATATTCATTAATAAATTAGAGCCACCGATGGCAGACGACATATTTGCAGATGGCAGTCTCCGCATGATGCATTGCTGTAGTGTATGCTCAAATGGGTAGACTGATAGATCGAATCCGTGACATTCGCATGACTTAAGTAGTCGACCGTTATTGTCAGTGTGTCGTACATGGACAGCGAACGTACCACTTAGCCGTTTGTTTTCTGGAGTAAGACGAACAAGTTGTGTGTCTACCATTAGCAAACACAACAATGTTCAAAAGCCTAGTCTGTCTCAGAAGATGAGATGGTTTGATAGACGGCGTTTCTGACAGTACCCATCCACGATAACATGAGAAAAGAATGTGTTGTGCATCGCTGGACAAAAAAAAGATTAATTGTTTCTATTGTTGTTGCTATCCGCATGTCCTATATATTCTAATGTTTTACGTTCGTGACTGAAGAGAGTAAACGAAATGTCACCATCTCGCGACGTATGTTTTCTATCGTTACTGGTGAACTAGGTCAAGGGAAAGCAGTGTTTCAAAAGAAAGATAGCCGGATTCTGAATGTAGGTTCCATGAACAGAAAGCCGAGGGAATGTAGTAATAGCTGTGTTGTCACAGCGTCGTCGTTTAAGCACCTTGGATTTGTTGGATCAATTGAAAGCGTACAAATCACAGAAAGAAGAACCTTCTGTACATCTGAATTAATGTTGTAATGTGTTGACAGGAGTCAAGAAAATGTAGCGTACATGAGACAAATCGGTTAGGATAGTCCAAGATTGCGTGAGTATAGAGCTAAAAGGAATTATGTGGGGTCCATACTTTCAAAAGCAATACTGGTGTACCCCGTCTTACAACAATCAAACACACCGGTCAGTGGCGCGGTGATCAACACGGTTGCCTGATGAAAACGTGGTCGGAGTCGTAGTCTTGACCGTAGCAAGGATATACACTATTGGCGAGCTCTAACAAGAGCGAAACACCTATTCGGTGTTTCTTTTCGAAACGGGCCGACTGTAAATTCTATGGGAATGCGACAGCTAACATCAATTGTGGGTGAGGTTCAGCTTATATGCACAACCAAATTAGCAGCTAATCAGCCGAAACAGTGAATGGAGGAAAGACGGCATAATACCGCGAAACGATCCAGATAGTCCAGCTATCTGAAGTGTATATATCGTATTCAGAAGGTGTATATCAATGTTACGCCTGAAGTTGTAAACCGATGACGATGTTGCAGCAGACCCAAGAAAAGTAGCCCATAAGGTATTGATTCAGTGAGTTACTCTGGTAATCTCTATGAGAAGTTTACAGGATTTATACCGGTTTTTTGGCGGACACTGGCAGGTCATTAGCACGTTGCCTTAGGGATATATAGGAGACAGTGTCAGGTAACCAAGACTTGTTATTAAGAGGATCAGCCATCTTTTGAAAGATCGTACGGAGCGTGAAACTCGGCGATTAGAGTGCTTGCCAGTTGGTTTCCGAAAAATGCTGGGAAAACCTCCCCAACATTTTGCACATAATCTACCGTACATTCAAATTCTTGTGGGTGAGCCGCTGTGTGTCTGTATTCGTTTTTCTAATGCAGATATGTGATATGTGATATGTGAAAACAATAAACCTCTCCTGGCTGATTTAATGGATGCAAGGTTAGGGAGTGTAGTTTCGATATTAAACTGTCGCTGAATTCACAAACTTGTAACTGTGAAAGCCCGTTGTTACAAACATTTACCCTCAGTGCTTACTATAAATTGCCGACTCGCCTCAGAAGGTCCCCAATTAGGACAAATCAAGATAAAAACAAAAGATTTGTAACATTCGCAACGCCCTGACCATCATGGACAGACTTCACGAAGAGAGTATAATGTAGTGAACCACAATATCCAAGCTTCATAGGAGGCAGCCATCCGTGGCGCTTCTTAGCATGCAGTGTGCAAAAAGGCTGCCAATAGAAAGGATAGGTTTACGAACCAAACAAGATCAGTTCGGGGGTTTCAAATACAAAAATGGCTGGACATAGTATGTGAGTCAGGGTCTAATTAGATAGTGGACGATGGGAATACGATAAACCGTTATCATAATCACCACCATCATCATATACAGCAATACATCACTGGTTCACACTGGTGCTTAACTGCCACACAATCAGGAGGGAGAAAAAAGCAAACTCTGTATGGGAGAGGAGTGGAAAGGACATAACAACTAAAAATAGCTACGTCTTTATTCAGACATTCAACAATGAATTGTCTACACTTTACAAACAAACAACCAAGTTGTGAGAAGTAAGGCGTCGTCAACAAGGCAGCTTTCTTACAGTTCTCACGGTTCCGTGTCATTAAATGCACCCGCTTCACAAACAACTCGACCAAACATCGACAACCTTCACGAAACTGAGCTTGGTTAGCTGCCACCTCACCTAACGTCTTCAGTCACCGACTATTTGAATCGCGAGGGCTCCAGCCCGGGAGACGAACCCGATCTACAGTAGCCAATCCCTTCGTGAACGATTTCATTTCTCTACGCCAGGTCATCATTTGTACACCTCACACCTTGCACCAATCGGCCGCAGCGTCGGCAAACAGTGCTCGGTGTGGTAAATGACTAGCTAACATCCTTAATCCGTGACCTAACAACCTAGGTCTGTGCAAGTGTAAGGAGTGAACAAAAGAACTCGTTTGGCAATCACTACCAAATATGCACATCCCAACCTCTTCATTGCTTACTTAATGGTGCCACCTGATACCAGCGATTGATTGCAGACATCGATGGTCCAATACCTGAAGACGATTCACGTCTTCTACCCCGAGCTGCCATGTTTTGCTGCCCTGAAGTAACACAGCCCTCATTGTCGCCCTATATACGCGATCTGTAAGCTTCAGAGGAATACCTCTCTATCGCCATAGGTGCCCCAAATCAACGAACACCATCCCAGCCTTAGAGATACGTGCTTCTGTTTCAGTCTCTGAACCTCCACCACTACAGCCGTTAATGCAGACTCCAGGATATACAAACCAGTGAGCAACCTTCATGACTTCATTATTCAACATTAGATCTACGTAATCACAGAAACCTTGCAGAGGTAATTTGCACTTTAAGGTTGCAAAGCGTATTCCGAATTACTTAGCGGAACGCGAAATAGTCTTTATCGTTGTTTGTGCTGCTTGGAAAGTGCCAAACAGCAACGCCGTGTCGTCAGCATAATCAAAATCAGTGAGCCTTCCAACAGGTAGTTCCATGCTGGCATTTCGTGACTGCCAGCTACAATCCTCCGTTATATCGTCCATCACAAAATAATAAAGCTGTTGAAAGTGGATAGCCTTGACGCACGCCGCTCATTGTGCTGAAACCGTTAGACAGTTCGCCGTAAACCCTAACCTGAACTGACGTATGGGAATAAAGTGCCAACAGTATGTTCACATATATGGTCCGTACACTCATGGATTTAGACGTCTCTAAAAATGTAGATCGATCTACAAAATCGAATGCACCTTTATAGTCGAGAAATAAGGTGATTGATGGCCGGCGGTACACATGACGCTGCTCCAAAATTTGACGAATGGTATAAATGTGATCTATACATCCCCGTTGAGGGCGAAACCCTGCCTGTTTTTTCCCAATGTTTGCTTCTCAAGCTGCAGTGAGTCAACGAGGTATAATGGATGCCAGAATCCTAGTAATGACTGGGGTTAAACTAATTTATCTATGGTTTCCGCAAAAGCCCCTGATACATGTCTTGGATGTAGGAACTATTATCGGGTGTCTCCAGCACGGTGGACAACCAAATTGAACCTCAAAGTGTTTCGTCTATTGCTATAACCTTATGGACTTAGTATGGATGAGTGTGCCATCTACATCGCTGATAGCTTCACTGACAAATGGTCGTCTGGGACCAGTGACACGGAGAAAGCCATACGAAGTCAGGTTATTTCTAGGATGTTGCTGGATTATTTGAGGTATTAGCTATTCTAGTGTCTACAAAACCGGTAGTGTTGCTGCTGGTCAAATCCTTTTGAAGTTCCATGAGTTTTTCAGTGGTCATCCGAGGAACAACTTACGATTGATTTGCTGTTGGACACCCTATAAAGCCTTTATATATTTTTTCAGTATTTGTTGTATTTTTATCTGTGACAATAAATATTCGTTGATAATTTGCATCCTCATTGAAAGTTGATATCTCTCCGTGGAGATCCGTTTGTGTTTGCAAGAGAAGTCCGCACAATGATAATGTGTACGTTGGTTACAGATAATGATTATTACCGATACATTTGCAGATTTCCGTAGTCCATCAGTACTAGATTTTTTGGTACAGTTTGTCTTTTAACAACCATCGACCGAAAACACTGCCGTATCAAGCGTTCTATGTTACTACCATCTTATTTTTACTAAATTTTATTCACACATTACACTTCGTTTTACATCGTACTTGTTGTACCACTGTGGATGTATTCGTTTTCAATGTTGTGAGGGTGTGTTTGATCAGGTATATTGCAATAGGTTACCCGCGTTTACATGACACGGTTCGGTATCCGTCATTTAATTAATGACTAATGGTGGCTATGTTCACTCACACACTATTTGGAAAATCTCAAATAACTTGGATATGTCAGTCGTTTAAGGGAACGTAATTTAAGTGAACAACTTTGGCATAGCTGTTTCGGGTGGATTAATCTTTCTGCAGTAAGGAAACAACAGTACATGCTCACACAAAGAAGTGCATTAAAGACGATTGACTGTTGTGTCAGCTTTATTGTGGAAACAGTGTGAAACATTAAAAAGGATAACTAATGAAAAAATTATCTAACGGTTAATTTAGTAGTAATTTCGAGTCATTAGCCTTATAAATTATCTAGTCAAATTATTTGATAGTTTTTAGAACCTGTCTAACTGATTTAGGCGATTTTGTTAACAGGATGTGCACTCATTTAGAGTTTTCCAAGTAGAACATGAATTTAAGCATTATCATATTGGTTGCTGTTGTTTCAGAAACTAAACTTCCTGCGATAAACAGATAAACCTGAATCGATGTGGCTGACTCTGTCAAGGCTTGGTCGGAGGGACAGGTTTCTTTGATGCACCTGAGCTGCTCGTGCGTGCATTCGATGGGATGCACATGTCTCTTGTGTTGACTGTAACTAATTTTGGCTGTGAAGCTGCAGTAATTGTCGGCGCAATCAAAGACTGGATGGGGTTGAGCACCTTCCTCTTGTTCTCCACCACCTATGCGAGTATGTTCCGACAAGCCAGCGTTCGGCTTACATAGCTGGCCACACTGTAAATAGATCTATTCCGCTCGCCTGTGTTCTGAGAGATGCCAGCGCGAAGGTGCCTAGCCAGTCAGAGTTTGCACCGAGACTGTCCGGTCGCCACCACGCGGAGGTGTTTCAGCCAAGTGACTATTCCATATCTCCGCTAGCAATTCAGATTTCATGAAAACAAAAATGAACGGACGTAAAAATGACTTCACCTTAGGTGGGATGGCAGCTAACCGGTCTCAATGACACGAGTGTTGTTGTTGCTTATCCCAGTTGTCTGAAGTAAGTGTAGTTGAGGCGTGGAACAGTGGAAGCAGCCTTGCTTATAGTTTCAATTATAGCTGAGCAGTTTGTTTTCAAGCTGATGCTGGACGTTTGAATATAGACGTAACTTACTAATGAGTAGTCGGGGATTTGGTTAATTTCAAGTTGAACATCACCCACAATTGATCGCAGCTGTCGCATTCCCATAGAATTTCCATTTGACCCCTTTCGAAAAGAAGCACTAGACTCGAGTTGTGCTCTCATTAGAGCACGTCAGTAGTGCATATCCTCCTCACTGCCGGGACTAGAATTTCGGCCACGCTGTTCATGAGCAGGCAACCGTGTTTACCACTGCGCCATTGACTTCACGTTAGGCACGACCGAATTATCATATGTGAACGCTCAACCACTTTCGCTTGTGAGTAATGATCAGGTTGCCTGATCGCCTCAGTTACTGTCTGTTAACTCCAATCGATGACCCCTCGATTAGGACTTCTCTGCAAGTTGAAATCACAGAATTCATTGACTTGTTGAGCGGTATTTGATTATTGGTGAGTAGTAGGGGATTTTGGTTTTTCATGTAGATTGAACATCATTCACAATTGATCGTAGCTGTTGGTTGCCTCATGAACAGTCTGGCAGTGGTTCTAGTCCCGGCAGTGGCGAGGAGATGCACTACTGACGAGCTCTAATGAGAGCGAAACTCGAGTCTAGTGCTTCTTTTCGAAAGGGGTCGACTAGAAAGTCTATGGGGACGCGACAGCTGCGATCAATTGTGGGTGATGTTCAACTTGAAATAAAGGTAGCTATTTGTACTGATTCGGTCTCCTCCCCTTCCGTTTTCTTCTTTTCTTTATTTTTCTTAACCTGGCTTGCTTTTTTCCTTCATAGTTGTTTGATAGTGGAACATTCGTGAGAACCATTTATGTATTGTTGTCCATGTTGATAATGATGATGAATTACACAACAGTCATGAGCGACTGCAAATTGGTTGATCACTGATAAACCAACAGAAGTTGTGCACACTACGACCTACAGCGAAAATACAACCTTTCCAAGAGTGCTGCAAATTGCATACCTCAAGTAATATTAGAAATACCAGAACAGCCTTGAACAACGCAGTCTCTATCAAGGAATCACTTGCGCACTAAGGTTTACAAGATGACCGCTGATGAATCCGTAGCATTTGCACATTATTCGACCTGATGGAATAACAAAAGCGTTTAATGAGGACTAAAAGTTGTATATATTGGATAACAGATGAGATACGGTGGCACCATACTATAGATACTTCAAAGAGGATTTCATGGAGCTACCATGAATGGAACAGTTATCACTCAGTGCATGAACGACTTTGAAAAATGTCCAACTGAACTCGTCTGAAAGTCAAGCTTCCGCCTGAATAATGTAAGTTTCACAAGTATGTTTAAAACTGTGTACTTCGGGTGATAGTTCATACATAACAAGAACATACTACGACGAAATTGAAGCTACCATCAACGAAACAGTAATCATGTGGTACATGTGCGTTTAATCAATATATATATATATATATATATATATATACTGACTTAAAAATATCAGATTTGGATTCAGACTCAGGTGGAACGGAAACCTCAAGGCTATTTCCCGTGATTGTTCCTGCGGATGTACGTCGTTGTAACCAAAGCAGGATTTGGACAGAGTCAGGTAAAACTAACGTTCGCGCGGCTGACACAGCAGTCCTCATTGCACTATAATACAATACTATATACAATACACACAATACTACATACAAAACCATACACAATACTACAATACAATACATTATTATTAAATGTGCAGTGTACAGGGATGGATTAATTCGAAGTTATTACCAAAGGCAAGCGATGAAGGCGAGCAGAGGCATCAAGTATTTAGCATAAATCAAGAGATAACGAATATAAGCCGTATGAAAAAACAGTAAACTGCAACCTACTGGCATCAAACATGTGCTCAAAGTCTTCGATCAATTGCACAATCTGTACATTCTCTGAAAGAGCACTTCAGTAATCTACGATGCGCCGAGTTAAGCGGGACTCATCTCTGATGTGGTTAGATCGAGATTGGTTTAACCTTACAGCGAGTCGGCTTGCAGTCTAGCAAGCGCAAATAGACCGGAGATATCAAGATCACTTCGGTGGGTTAATATACGATAGGTGATAATCAAAGCACTCCGTAATCGTCGATAAAACAGTAAATACATGCATTGTCTGCTAAACATTTGTGAGTATGACAAACCGTTCGAGCCGTGTACAAGGTGAGTACCCACACGCATTACCTGTTCTATTGCTATTTCATTACGCATTAAACGTAGCAGATTCGAGATGAGGCCCCAGAAATGCGGTGAAAAGCTTGCAGAACATACCTCCTGTTAACATGCCGAAAGCCCGACGAACTATCTACATCACACAGAAAACTTTCCTGGCAACTTGGTGCCACTGACCGCTGGAATTGAAGTCGCCGGAGCTAGTGAAATCGAGGTATATCTGCTGCTCACAACAGACAACTCCATTTTTTCTAGTGCATACGTGGGTGTGATAGTAATAGCAGAACTGTGCATTACTCACAGTTTATTGGCAACAGCCATTTTGCTGACCACACCTAAAGCTAATTCAGGTCTTTCTTCAATGCCTCTGATCCCTCTGAATTTTCCGAGAGCTGTCACTTGTTTTGGTCATCCTCAAACACCCGTGAGGGAAGTTCCAGTAGATCAGGAAGTTCGGTGACGTACATTGAGAAGAGGATCATATACTGAACCTTGTGGCACCTCGCTCTTCACAGCATGTCAGGAGGAAAACTCGTTCGTATATGGTAGCACCGCTATCTGTCCCGCAGAAACGCGAATGTCCATCGTAGAGCCATATCACTCAAATCAAAGGAATGTAATTCCACATACAGCCTCTAACGACGTGACTTGCGAAAGACTGTACCAAAGTCAAAGTATACTACGACTGCGGTATGGTCCTAATCAACTGCTCTTGTCCCCTTCGCAACAGGAAGATTTGTGAGGCAAGAGTACCCCCGCATGAAGGCGTGCAGCACTGGGATAAAGAAACAAAAACGAGTCGTATGTGCTTCGATCTCCACTTTATAAATACTGAAGGCACGACTGTTTAACGCCAATTCACGAAGAGCATTCCGTTTTCGAAAAATCTCCGGAGGAGCAAAGTATGTGGGCTGCATAGAACCAGCGTAACTTTACAAAGTAATTTCGATCTATGTCCACCAAGTCCAGCTGCTTTCGTGGCGTACACCTCCCTCAGAGGAAACCACCTGAAAGTCACGTACAATGAAAACACTAGTACTAAGCTGGGAAGCCTCGATGAGTCTGCCGAACCAATGCGAAATTGTTCTGTTAGAAACTTATTTACTGAACATTCCGAGTGAAGTTCGACGGATCGATAACGTCTGATAGGTACAGATGGGTATTCTCGAAAGAAATTAAAGAGCATTTTGAATCCATTTCAGATGACAATGCAGTTTTTTGTGAGCGATTTACGATGAAATATCCTCTCTTCTTTCCACCTGTAGAGCATGAATAACCCCGGTGTCTAACGTATAACCTGCATCGTTGCGGTCATTGGAGTTTAGATTAGGCTGCAGTATCGCACACTCAAGAACTTCAAGTAATACTGACTGGTCGGCTAGGCCAGCACTCGTTCTGTGTACAAGTGGGGTCAAGTTTACGCAGTATCTTAAACTCCTGATAACTTACTTCATAGGATACTTGCATTATATCTCCTTGCTTACATGCCAAAAATTCGAACCAAACGTTTCAAACTGAACTTGCATAAAATACAAATGACGGTGATCGATATGACGATAAAACGAGACTCAACTGGAAACGAACGTAGATTTGCATAGTACAATGAAATCCTCACCAACTAATATGCTCCAAAAGATTGCACGAAATCCTAATGAACTCCGTTTGTCACAGTTAATACATTAGCATCTCATGTGAGATGTAACTTTGAATATGATAAAAATGAGGAGATCAATGGGTACTGAATAAACACTGTCAATTACACTAGTACAATGATAGTAAACCCTTGTTAATTTCACGTTCAACGACAAGCATGCTAATCACGTGACTGCAGACACGTTGTAAGTGAAGCTAAGTAAATGTGAAACTATATATATATATACATATATAACGAAAGATACACTGCCTCATATCTGATATAAAGTGTATGGAGATTATTGTTTGACGTATTTTCGTGTT
>JTDE01000836.1:39056-52344 GCA_014338405.1 Paragonimus skrjabini miyazakii
TAGGGTTGCGGTTGCGCAATAGGACAATGAACGAAGTGACAGGGTCAACCACATGACCTGTTGCGATTAAGTGTTTCGCGATCGAAGACGCCGGGTTTCTGTTCGAGTTTTGGCATACTGACCCACGTTGACCCACGTTGACTATGTGATGAAAATGAGCACCATCCTGGCTGATGATAGGAAGTTCAAAGTTGACCGTAAGCCAGATAATAACATTCTAGTGGAAAAACAAATATCGAGGAAGCTGTAAATTCTTCTGTTGCATGGATATATAAGTGAGCGCGAGTATAAACAGCCGTTGAGGTGAACGGCGGCCCGAGCCACATTACCTTTTGGTCAGGCTCATGGCTGTTATGATGATGATGATGATGATGATGGTGATGATGATGGTGTACCCCTGAGGCCTATCCTCGCCATGGATGATTCAGCTTACCACGACGTTGCTCGATGGCTAGTTCAGCTCCTTGATCCCATCCGTAAAACCCTCAGCTCCCGTTCTCTGAAGGAGTCCTTTGAGCTATGTGATATTTTGGAGAACATTTTGGTGAGTTACACACAAAAGACGTACTCAGTTGACGCTGACTTACTATTCCTAAACGTTCCATTACATGAAACAGTTGATTATTTATGTAATTTTATTTTAGTTCATAATATTTCTCTACCCATTCCTGTCGACTACCTCAAAGAATTGATTTTTATGTGTACACAAAACATTCGGTTTGAGTTCGATGGATGTGCTTATAAGCAAATTGATGGTGTAGCAATGGGCAGCCCGTTGGGCCCAACATTTGCTGATGTTTTTCTTGGAATGGTCGAATATGTATTATCAGATTATATTGACCAATCTTTGCTTTATAGGCGGTATGTCGATGACATTCTAATATTCACCGATTTTGATAATTTTGTCACTCTTTTGAATCAGTTTAATTCCGCTCAGCGAAATCTCCATGTTACTCATGAACAAGAGCTAGAAAACTCACTGCCATTTTAGGCGTCCTTATTTCTAGGCGTTTAGACGGTACACTTAGCAGGTCTGTTTATCGAAAAGCCACATGAAGTGGGCAGTACCTACAATTCTCTTCATTTACGCCCGTGGCTTACAAACGTAGTTTAGTACGAACGATTTTTCACCGAGCAAGGAAAGTATGTACAGCCGAACACCTAAAGTCTGAAGAGGAGCTCCTGAAGAATGTTCTGCTTGCGAATGGATATCCGGCGAAATTTATTGAAATTCATTGCAAGGAACTAGTGGCTACCCTCCAACCACAATCAGTGCCGAAGAAGCAGGTTTTCATCACCCTTCCTTACACAGTTGACCACAATATAACCGATGTATGTCGAAAGTTGAAATCAGCCATTGACCGCACATATCCCGCAGCGGAATTGCGCTTGTTGCTTTCCACCCGCAGGATCAGTCTACACTGCCCCGATCGTTCTTTCTCGGAAAACTCTGCCTCTCATGTTATCTACCAGTTCATTTGCAGTTGCGGTGACTCATACATTGACAGAACGGACCGAAATTTACGACAAAGGAAGGCGGAGCACATCCCCAAGTGGCTAGTGCGAACAATGAGCCAACGTGGGTCAGTATGCCAAAACTCGAACAGAAACCCGGCGTCTTCGATCGCGAAACACTTAATCGCAACAGGTCATGTGGTTGACCCTGTCACTTCGTTCATTGTCCTATTGCGCAACCGCAACCCTAGGTTGTTGGCGTTCTCCGAGGCATTGCTAATCAAGCGTCACGCACCTGTCCTTTGTTGGCAAAAGGTGCTGACGCAATCAATTTCGTTACTGTGGCAGTGAACCCTGATTACTCCCATGTTGATGTTCGTTCATTTCACTGATTTGTCGTCATGCGCTTAACCTATATAACTGAATGTTTTATGTATTGGACTGATGAGAATAAGCTAAATGCTTGCATCTCGCAATGTATGTCTTCTTGCCGTCTTAATGAACTGTGATTAGGAAAGAAATTAAGAAGAAGAAATTATAATACTTTATTTCATGGCATCTAGTTACTTGTTGAAGCTGCTTCACCTATTACGTTAAGCCCTGGTAACCACTTTCCGGGAGAAGTTTATACAGTTCATGCTGCAATTACGTAGTTTGAGTAAATATTTTCAAATGCTAATATTCCAAAACGAACTTTTTGTTATCCTCGGTGCTCATATATTTGTAAGCAATCCATATTTGAAAATTATTGATTCTAACCTCCAAATAGCAGTCGGTAGACATTGGTTTGGGATGATTTAGGGAACAAAGCTACTTCAATCTAAATTTTTTAATCGCATTTGAGCCTGCCTACAGATTGCACGTAATCAGATTTACGCAGTTTAGTGGTTTATTCCGAGGGCACTGTGTGAGCAAACTGAATTTTCGCACAACAACTTTGCCGCAATTCTAGTTTTTAGGACTACTAAGGTCACAGTTGTGCACTTTAAAATAACTGCCCCACCAGTTCTCACCGCATGGTTCACTCCAGACATATCTGTCTAAGCTGAGTTGAAAAACTTCAAATCAGTTATTAACCAGTAACTGGTGTTTGTTTGATGATAGGCTGTTTCAATTATGGTAACAGAAGTTTTATGGGACAGAGTGGACAGATTCTTCAATGGTCTTGAGTTGTTCACTACCATGTGTCGGGATTTTGGCCTCTTTCATGTCTGTGGAACAGAAAATCAAAAGGTTCCAAATAAACATAGCTGTTAAGGAGGAAGCAAGTTCTAAACTCCACCAATGAGACATTGAGGTTGCTTGTACTTATTTATAATGTGTTCATATAAAGCTCGTGTTTCAGAACGTCTGTGATCAAAGGGTACACGTCTCCAGTTGTCTAAATGACATCAACACAGACGCACAAACACCATTGAACTAGTGAACACGCACAGGCATCGACTGTTAGTAGTACAGTGCCTGGGTCTCTGTCATGCATACTGCCATTTTTTTTAATTGTTCCCAAGTGCCCGGACCCTCGTGACTGGCTTTTGTTTTTACTCGCATCATTCTAACCACTATCATCAATGTACAGCATGCAAATGTTATAATATACATAGGCAATCACAAACCTATGATCTTTGGACGCCCAGTCACTGCAAACCATAAAACGCTTGGGAATTTGGTGCTAGAGTTGCCTGTTTCCCGACTGTTTGCCAGCCAGCATAAACCGCGCGAATACAGCAGGTTATTCAAGTGTAAAAGTTACATAGCGCAGTACACGTTCGTTCACATTCGAAGTTGACTTCATGATAACGAGTTCGGTGTGTTATACCTCACTGATTTTTCTGCATCATGCTGCACCAAAGGATGATGGTTTTTAAAACGTCATCCACTCTATTATTGACGTCTTTTAGGTTACCGCATATATATATATGATGAAGACTCATCAAACGTGGTCCATTATACTGATGTAAGCGTCAGTTACCCAGTTAAATGGTGTGCCAGCTGCCTTCACATTTTTCGGCGGAATCAAGCTACTCCTTTAAAACCGAAATTCAGCAGTCATTATATAATGAGCCCCCCCCCCTATTACGATCAGCACTACAACGATCATTGTGAAGAACGGATCAATTTCTAAATATCGCAGACGTGAAAAAACGCTCACCAAGCCAAACGCTTTAAAAATTAGCGTCAGCTATTAGACCCGGTGGCATATACTTGAACTAACTGTCGACCACTAGGTAATAGATTTCTAAAGGCATAATTGTGTTCAATGTAAACTCTGCACAACTTGGACAAGGGATGTGGGCTACCACGAATAAAGTTACAACTTCTTTCTGCTTCGCGTCACCTTGACGGCACGTTGCAGGCAACCCTGTGAAGTGGTAATCGTCCCCATCATTCCAGGTGGCAGCTACATTTACTTTGTATGTCGATATTATAAATGTATAATAAAAAACATCGTTGATCAAGTGGTTGCTGCAAGAAGCACCACCACATATTTTACCTGGTTAAGACTAAAACATGTAATCAACTTTTTTAAACTTGAGGTAGAAAGCTCAAGGAATGCCACTGGGTAAACCATGAGGACCGGTGATTCAAGGTGTATGTTACGTAAAATGTCTAAGACTGCATCCTTCCCATTTTGCTCCTCAATTCGTTGATTTTGGCCACTAATACGCTCTAAATCAATTTTGCATGGTGACAAGAACCGTAATTTACAAACCACGGAGGAGAAAGATATAACTAATGTCAATGACATTTCACGCATAATGCTCTCAATTTTTAGTCACATTTGCCTGACCAGTCCCTCATGCTCAAAAAACCTGACTTGTCTAGTAAATAACTGATTTGTTAGGTAGTGGCAATGCTCTGCGACGCATGTATTGCAACGGCGTAACAAATGCTTAACATGTTGTCCCCATTACACGGAGTCATCCATCACAATGACAGAAGATAAACCTTTGTCGGCTACAGGTTCTACATAACATCGTTCCACTTATATGGCCTCGTGACCCAATTTTGTGTCTTCCTCAACATGGACGAGCATCACCAGTTGTAGAATTTATGGCCTGCCTTAGTCTTTCAAAACTGGGCTACTACTGAGCACAATCACTGATCAAGTCTTAAGTTAGATAAGTGGTTGACGGAGTTTTGCGAATGTGAGGAAAATGTGAATGCGTACAATCCGTTTGCGACCTGAACGGTTCAGGACATACAGTGTGACCTCTGATCACTGCTTACACGAAATCACTCAATGAGACTCTACAATGTTTGTGAATACAGAGAACAAGTATGATAATCTTAGAGTGACTCTTAAGCTGAATAAGTGAACACTTGGACCTTTCTTCAATTCAGTTCATTTTTGTCCCATCACACTAACGGTTTCAACTGATCTCACGATCTTCTGACTAGATTAGCTAAACCGATGTTAACTCGTTCTGTATTATAGACAACCCGACGATGTACTTTGCATGATAAAGATATCAACCATGTGACATACAAGCTCGTTCTCACGAGTGACCTTTCCCCAAGCTGTGATAAACGCATCCTTTCCACGGTTAAACCAGAAGACGACTCCGTTTCTGCGAGTCTCGAATATCCCGTACATATAAAACGTTGTATTTGTGCCGTCCAGGCAACTACATACAGTCTGGGATAAACATTTCGCTCTGAGTGTTTGACTTCGTTCACACTGGTAGCCGACATTGCACTGATTTGACTCCGCACTAACCCTTGCTTTCAGATCTATAGTCTTTTGTTATCTTTGCTAGGAAGGAACTGAGGTGGACTCGACGCAATATTTCCGAACCTCGTTCAAATAATGCAAGGCCACTTCATTATTTCCGACCAATCTTATCAAGCTTTCCGATGTTAAATTTGTACTGGCGATATGTGTAATTATAAGCCAGTGATTGGGGCTGTGGTTTTTGGAATAACAAGAATCTCTTAAAGTTTCATTAGTGAAAGCCCAGGAGACACAACTGTGTAGTGATAACGTTTTGACATTCCTTCCTGCATCGTAAATGCTGTTTTCATCTATACGGAATATTGTGATATCGTCCCCAACTGTCCGCGGTCAAACTATTCTTCACGGTAACATTATTACAAAACCATTAAAGACGCCATCAGTTCACAGCCAACGTGCCTAAAAGTGCGACTTCTTGATATCCATCCAGCATTACATATCGACCGCATAAACTGCGCGAACTTCTTTGTTGTCTGGTTTGTATACAACGACTTTCCCACTCATATATGTATCTTATCGGTCAACTTATGGCAGTCATAAGATCTAACCGATCTAGGTACAACATACAATGTCTTAATCGCCATCTGAAGACGACAACTCCTACGAAGGTTTCCTTATAGTCTCACTTCTACTGGGTCTATGATTTAGATCACCGGCTAACAGTACACCTTTCAGTAACTCTAGCATCCCATGACTGGACCATCAGAAAACTCTTCGCCTAAATCGTCAGCCTAGCCCACTAGCGGCCTGGCGGTATTGCACACTGGTCAATGTACCGTTGTTAATACACATATTTTCCGAACAAGTTGCACGAATGCATCATACGAACGCAGCCACAAAAACGTCAGGTCCGTTTTTCGTTGTGTTCCTTGTTTGGTCCGAAAACAGATATACGTAGATAAAGAAATCTCTTTGATGTGATGCCTTAATCGAGGTCAAAAAAGTATACAAATGAATAACAGCAAATATTACTAACTGCGGACAGATAGCCAACAAACAGAATATTTGTAGAGGGAGGGCATATCCACCGGTCATTACAGACGAGCTACCCATAACATAAATTAGTCACGTGATCGAGACGCATGTTTGTTGATTGTACACGGAAAAATACCGTGAAGCGGTAGTTAACTCCCTGACGTCACACAATGCTGCTCCTCTGAATACCTTAACCTATGGAGCGAATAAGAAGAAACTTTGTATCTGTCTCCTATAACTTGCATCTTCAACACCCACTAATTTTCGTGTTCCTTAAAAGTTGTCGTTATAAACTAGACCACTGCAATGTTCCCCAAATCTAACCCACTTACGGTACAAAGGTACTAATGTTGGACAGGATTAGTGTTTAAGTTCTCACCATAAACATGCAAAAACTTGTGATTACATCAATGAAAACGAAGTACTAGAGCGACGCTAGGTGCATCAACTTCAGTCTCATACAGATTATACTTGTAGACAGTACACAGGAGGCCGTTGGTTGATGAACATATTATCCGTGAAGGTCAGAACATCAAGGATTTATTGGTTTAACCGTACAACAAATGGTGCATTCCGGTTAATAAATGGTTATCTCGGTGTACTTACCTTCCCGCAATGTTTCCAAGCGCGACGATTGAAAACTCGTTTAGTCCGTTATACTTTTACGTCTGGTGCTTGAAACTTTCTCTTTCGTTTTACTTCAATAGCACCGCTATATAATCGCATATTGGACTTTATATCCTTCCGCATTGCAATCACCATCGCGACTATTCTGACAACAAGCTCCATTATTGCAGCGTCGTTTATGAGTGATATTGGAACATTTTTCGTGTTGTATACCTTAGTTGGAGGTAAGTCTTTTAAAAGCTCTCCATTTATTCGTAACCTTAATGACATGATTAATTGTGATGTGAAATGTGTTGCCACTGAAAACACACCTAGTCGAAACCAATCTTAGTTGACACGATATTAGGGCATACTTATGCGCGTTCTGAACGACAGATAAGCTTAAAATTTATCATGTATGTCTCTCGTTAGACTAAAGTCTCAATAAATCGAAGTACCATTTTATTCACACTGTCCCCAAATTTAATAGCTAATGTAAATCTATCGAACAACTAGACACCCAGAGTGTATACAGTTCAAAAGTCAATTAGTACAGACTAGCTACTGGGAGAAAGCTAAGTAGGTTATGATTAAGTCGACAAACGTTTCATAGCTACACGAGAGATATATCAATGCTATCACTAATACTGCGTACGAAACGGGGCAAATGAAAACTAAACGCACTATTTCCAATGAAAGTTTTCGTGCAGACGCAACAACTGTCATCATTTCACTCAGTTTATAACAGACGCCCATACAGGTTGACTGAGTATAGGTATCACACAGTTGAAGTTTGATCTAATCAAGAATGAACCAGCGTATTTCGATTTGCATGGCATATTTTCCAGTTGAATCGTTTCAGTTTTGAGTGAAATGGTCATAAAAACTGGTTTCAAAAGCAATGAAACATTGTCGAACAAAACTGCCTAACTATGATTTTGTAATACATTACACCTTATTTATACTAATGGACGCAATAAAATTTGACAAACTTAAGCTTTTCGTTTTGGATGATTAACAGACGGCTAGCGCCAAATTTTGGTTTATATATATATATATATATATATAAATGAGTATCGTCAGTTGTCGGTTCATTCTCTAACACCTAACACACACACACAATGTAGATTCTACCTCAGTATAATCATGTAATCCTGTCTATTCTTGTTGAATTTCATGCAGTTTGTTTGATACGCACGGTATTCGGTGTTTGGTGCCATTTCGAATATTAGGTTCATTGAGGTTTGTCTGAATTATTTGTAGAAATTCAGTACAAAATCTACTTCCATTTGTTGTGTCCAGTAAACAATCCTGATGACCTTTGTAATATAACTGTATATAGATAATGTTTTGTTCTGATTTATAACTATCATTTCTCACTTACTGAAACTTTCTTGTTTGGCACTGTTTGACATGCCCTCAACCTCGATTATACGAGAATATTTTATTGGGTCTATCGCTGGTTGACTAGGAACATTTTTCGAAGTCATTTCCAGCTGGTTCATTCTGAACTCCCTTTCGCTCGATAGCCTGAATGCCTGGTTAATTCATATCTAACACGAGAGAGCACTTTCATTGCACTTATGTTAATAGTGCTGAAGAAATTTCAATCGGTTTAATAAACTTTTCTGACATTTTTCCTACTTGGAAAGAACCCCTGTTTACTCGACTATCTGAATTAGTGCTACAGGAATTGTCCACTAAGCGTCACTGAGTGGATTATCCCAAATCATTAGGTGCTATCTTCCTTTCCTAACACAGTTTACGGTAAACAAACTCTTACTGGAAAGCAATTGTTCGAGTGTCATTTGTCTAGCATTTACAAAAAAATTATTTGTACACGGAAGTGGGAACAAGGAATAACCTAAAATTATCCAGTTAACCAAGGTTTGCATGATTATATCAGACTGAAGCTTAGATTAAATATCTGCGCGTCGCCTAAACGTTGGTTAATTTGTAAACGCGATAAACATCATCACGTGATCAACTCTGCAAGTGTTTGATCACTTTGTCAACAATCTGAGCGTGAAACCACCGTCTTGTATCAAAGACCAACTTTTCATACGTTCCGTGTTTGTCACTTGACGTAGCGGTGAACAAATCATTCTGAAATGGCGTAAAAGGTACAGGAAAACTGTTCCGAGCTATTTGTGAAGACCGAATGAGATGATACACAAGAAACAGAAAGAGAATGAAGAATTGTACGGAAGCAAAATAAATCACCTATTTCACACCTAGTTTGCGGATCGCAAAAGAGTCGACAAGTGCACGTGATTTCAAGGCAACTGCGAGAAGAAACCGATGAATATCTGTAAATAAACCATAAGATGACAGGCACAATAATTTATTTAATCAAAGGTAACTGTAACATGGTTTGTTAGGGGTCGAAACAAGTGTTTCGTGAATTTATTGATATTTCGTTTTTCACTGGTGAAACAAGTGACAATCCGAGTGAACCATTTGTACAAGGACACTGTCGCCATGATCTTGAGAGGAAAGACCTGTGCTTCGTCTAACACACTGACACCAAGCACCAGCTGATCGCAAAGAGAAGTATCAGTTTTTCAGTGAACGAACTAAACATATTAGATGGCACTCAAGTCTCCGATTTTCATGTTTGATGGCCTGAACAATGTTCACAATCCTTCATTTCTGCAAGCTAGTAAGGATTATGTAGACTTCTATCGAGATAAAGTCAAAAGCTTTGTGTTGTATGATACTAGAAATTTGTCACTTTTTCAAGAGATTTAGGTTTCAGATCTACCGTGAAGATATGCGAGACTTGGTAGCTTACCCTGTATGTGAAGGGTGTAGCAGTGCGGCTGAATTGGAGAGTATTTTAGATCCAGCATGAAAAATTTGATTTACATTATACTACGGATGCTCGCCAGAAGTGTTGAAGTGGAACGACAAATGTGTGCGACCATTTCGCTGGAATACACCGTATTGGGTGGTTGTGTATTTCATCATGCCCGTTACTTCTAGATTTCTCTGTATTTCCGTATATTTCATTTCCACAAATCCCATTCAATGAACTAACCTTAGATTGCTGGTGAGTAGTCGAGGATTTGCTTAAGTTCAGGTTGAACATCATTCACAACTGATCACAGCTGTCGCATTCTCATAGACTCTCCAGTCGGCCCCTTTCGAAAAAAAGCAGTAGATTCAAGTTTTGCCCTTATTAGAGCTCGTCAGTAATGCATATCTTTGCCACTGCCGGGACTAGAACTCCGGCCACGCTTTCATGAGTGATGTTCAACTTGAAATTAACCAAATCCCCGACAACTCATCAGTAATCCAAAATGATTAATAAATGTATTACTAATAAGTGGTTTGGCAGATTTGTGATGTTAAATGAGACCCAACTATGAAAAGTCGGGGCTTCCACTGGATTCGAACACCATGTCTCAATGCAGCAAGCGCTCCACCAGCCGAGCAACGAAGCCGCACCAGGAGCACGGAAATTTCGAAGTTGGTCTCGATTACCCACACGTCCCGTTGTTTCATATGGAATCCATCGAATGATTCAGGGGATCGACTGCCCCGGCAGGATTTTCGAGCTCCTGGGGTGGCTTCGTAGCTGTAAATTTTTACCAGTTCTTGTGTAAATGGTGTTTCCGTGCGATGAATTTACGTTACAGATCGGTAGTCAAGGAAACTGAATAATACTCAGGTGATTGCAGTTTTGCATTCAATCAAACTTTCCCAGCTCGGTTTTCTGAAAACACTCTCCAGTTTTATTCTTCACTGAGCTCGTAGTGGTGTTTACTACCGTTACTATGGGAATTTTAAGTACATTCCGTGTTATGCTTATAATCATGCTTACGTTTTTATTAGCTCGAACCAACTCAACATTTTACCTTGACCAATTTTGTTCTTGTTTGAAACTCTCAGATGAATATTGTCTAAACGTCATGCATAGAGGTAATATTCACTTAACAGTATGAAACCCCGTATTTGATGGACCGCCAATCTTGAGATGAAAGGTACCAATCAGTCATTTGTGCATTGTACAGTTTTAATAAGCAGTCATTTCCCTATTTTTTAGAAGTAACACCGTCAGAAAAGTATGAAGAAGTAAGTCATCCGTAGCTATGACAACTACTCGCATAACTCTGTCGATGTTAAATCTGTGCCTTTGCCACTTATGCATGTCTCAGTTATATTTCAGTTGCTTCACTGTCATCTTAAATTGATGACCCAAAAATCTTTTCGACTAATGCTCTATCAGAATCATTAGGGCCTTTCAAACTAAGCGGTTTATGTGACCTCAGTGTGACAGGGATTGGAAGCAGATACCTCACAATGTGGTCCGAAAACTGCCCTGGAGCTTACCCTAATGAGCTCCTAATCGAGTCGAGTTGGAAAAATTCGGTGAGCCGATGAAGCCAGAACATATTAGGGAGATGGGGAGGAGGGCAGTGATCCAGACAGAATAAACACCCATTCTGTCCAACGGCCATGAAGATGATGTAAACAGTGAGCATTTGCTGACCTGACTCAGTTAGAACGCTTGTTAGTGTATGCCCTTGCACTATGTTGGGAGTTATATATGATGTATCGCTTTCTACTTCATTCCCACTGAAGCGGTATAAGCCACTAAAACTCAGCATCCCCAGAAGAATTTGTTGGATTATCTTAAGTCGACACAGTCAGGTGGAATTGATATCAAGACACGTCCACGTGACATCGAGGCAACTGAAAGCGGAAAAGTCAGAATTAATGTCGTATGTCTTCATTACCTTGATTAACTACTCCAGACTTGTTCTAATTGGCCAGTACTGATATCAGGCCGATACACATGGACACTCTCCTCCTGAACTGTAATAAGGTATGGTATAAAACAATTGTGTGTACACTTCAGTCATACACTATATACGGTGTTGTTCACACCTGCCTACTCAACTGGGTTTCGGACTTAGCTAAGTGCACTTTTTTACACGGATATTTATGGCAGCTCAGTCATACAATAAGAAATTTGAAGATTAGAAAATACTGAAAACATATTTTCCTATTCGATGGAAAATGTTCTCCTTTAGAACACCAAAATTCGTGGATTTTTGAACCACTTTCATTTTTGGTAATTAAAAAATAGTGAGGCTGAGAAAAACACTCTAGTACACCGACCTTTTATGAACTAGTTCGCGCTGGTGACAGAGTCCTATGGCGGAATGTACGGGTTCCTGCGCCAGTTTTGCAGTTCAACCGGTGGCACTTATGCCGTTTAGTATCACACCGTCAGTGTAACTGCTTCGATTTCGACCAAAGCTAGAAGTTTCTAACAATGGACGGCTTTCAGCTTAGAATCGTTTCCACTTTACTCACCGGTATTCAGACAACTAAGTCTGATTCAACTTGAAAAAACTTTCTACATACTTAAGGCAAGTCTCGTCGTGCAGTATGTTAACACTGTAGTAATAAACGCGGAATTTTCCTCGACGTTTTGAAGAAGCACCTAATCGTAATAAAAATGTCAGAGTAAAATTAAATGGACTAAATAAATACAAACTCATAAATAATTACAACCCTCCATTCCCTTTGGGTACTAAATCACGTGCTTCGTAGGTCAGTTCCCCGCACCAGAGACTCAGGTTCCTTCAAGTAGTGTACTATTAACAAACAATTGCCTATGGCACATATGACAGATGCACTAATATCACGGAAATGGAAAAAGGTGTGTAAGACGTTCAACCACAAACCACAAACATAAAGAAATGGTGAAACGATTCACACTTACCTCTCGAACGTTCGTCTGCTCGAAAGTAATCCAATTTGAAGAAGGCCAACAATAGCATGTAAAATATCTTGCGAAATTAACATACACAGTATTTAGTGGGGGAACAAGCAGCTAGGCGGAATCATTCTGGTCATATCTGAGACAGTCAGTCGAGTGACAAAGGTGGAAGCAGAAGGATGCAACTGAAGCGTACTCATTAACGAGAACATTAATTTGATACATCATAAGTGAATTGTTGTGGGTTAAAAGGGTGATGGGAGTCCAAAAAGAGGGAGAGATGGTTAAAAATCCGTACGGATTGAATGAAAGAGGTAAGGTATGGTTGTAAAATCTATACGAATCAGACAGGAGTTAAAAAGATGTGAATCGATTTACATTGATTAAAAAGATAACGCAGGATGGATTTAGCATGGTCAGGGGTGGTCCAATATTTGCTAAGTTGTATGAAGAATGTATCAGTTTAAAACGTTTAGGGTTGGAAAAATACGAAAGTTAAACGAAATCAAAAAGTACCAGTTGCATTGTTACCAAGACAGAGAAGAGCTAGTCACCAATTGCTTTTGGACAAACAGAGCGGGATTCAGCCGATGTATTGAGATATCTTTCGCAATATTGAGAGCCGGCTTTGGTTTGGGTCTAAAGAACACCCTAAAGGCGGTCCTTGGGTCCACTGTGTGCCCGGTCTGTAGAAGGCGTTTTGTAATGACACTGACGGTACAACCGACCACCAAATTCAAAATCCATTTCGGTATGTGTCCGTTAATACGTGTACCGAGGTGCCT
>JTDE01000836.1:52740-79678 GCA_014338405.1 Paragonimus skrjabini miyazakii
GCAATTAGGACTTCCTAGACAGGTCGAGACCTTCGATCTCATTAAACCTGCTAGGCGATATATACAT
Organism: Paragonimus skrjabini miyazakii; assembly: GCA_014338405.1. NCBI lineage: Eukaryota > Metazoa > Platyhelminthes > Trematoda > Plagiorchiida > Troglotrematidae > Paragonimus > Paragonimus skrjabini miyazakii. Next base: position 52,808 of record JTDE01000836.1, read on the forward strand.
ACAATATTCGATTGGGAGGAAAGGGCATCACTTCCTTTCTAGGTTTAGTTGGAACAATAGTAGTTCCATCCACGTAGACCAGTCGGGTGGCGTTTTAAGTGCGCTTGAGTGCTGAATCTAAACGGCACTTTATCAGGGCTTAAACATTATCATATTTGGAAAGCAGAGTTAGATAGACAGGCTTGCGGGGGAGGCTAATGAATGTAACACGCGTATGTTGTTGAGTGGAATACTTCTGGATGAAACTTCCGGAGTAACCATTTTCTACTAGAATCTCGTACTGTAACATCATCAATACGTTTCAGGCCCACCGAAGTTTGCTTCCATTTGCTTCGTCGCAGCGACTTGTACTATTCTGTCCAATACCGATCACTTTCAATGCACTATCTCAGGAACATGACGTTCGCTGTAGCCTTTGCCATGCTATTTTTGACTTTTTTCGAATTTATCAGTGGGAACCAATGTTTCAAACTTTGACGGGCGCGTCCTCCCAAACATACTCCGGAGATATTCAACAGTATTTTCGGTTTGAATTGCAAGATAGCAAAGGTTACAGCGAACGTCATATCCCAGAGACAGTGCGTTGAAAGTAGCCGGTATTCGAGGAACTATTTCCAGTCACTGCGACGAAGCAAATGGAGACCAACTTCTGGGGGCCTGTAATATATTGCCGAAACACAATTGCAGACGCTGCGCTCAGAGATTATGAACCTGCAAGTTGCCCACTCCCTACTATGGTCAGTCGTTGACCAGTTAATTTTATTCTGCCGCAACAAGTATTTCTATTATTGTAGGTAAGCCATTGCCTACGTGATCATGAAACAGTTGAAGATGAACATGCTGTCGCTTTCTACTAAAGAAACGATGTCTAATTTCTTGAAGAATTTGGACAGATATGTGTGGACTTTCTCCAATATTGTTCTTAACAGAATCCAAAAGGAAACACTATCAGTTGGGTTGAAGTTCAATATTCCACCACAAAAGAACCATCCGGTCAACGTGCAGACACAGTTTGAATGCCTCCATGACCAACTCAAATCGCTAGAGGCCACTTCAACTTACGATGCAACTTAGTTTATATCTAGGTTAGTTGATTTCGCTCATCAGTACCGACTAACACCTATCAGCCAGCAATGCCTGCTAACTGGAGAATCAAATTCGTCAGCTTAAAGACTTCGCAAAAAACAGAACTGATTGTTTTATCACTGGATAAGGGGTCTGGAGTGGTTCTGTTAAATCGTGCAGACTATATCAACAAGATGCAGTCTATTCTGTGAGGTACGTGGAAGTTCGTTATCGACAAAGAACAAATGGATGCGGTGCAGAATGCTGAACGCCAGATCAATTGAGCGTTTAAAAACCTACGTCAGAAAGTGCTGATCGCTCAAACTAATCTTCAAAAACCGTCACTCATTGGCAATTTGACGCCAAATATGTATGGGCTTCCTAAAACGCACAAACCTGGAGTGCCTCAGAGGCCAGTATTATCCATGACTGGCTCCCCATACAATCAACTTGCTCATTGGCTGGTCGGCCTGAATAGACCCGTGAGATCCAAATTGGCCCTGCACAACCTAAAGGAAACTTTTGGAATCGTAGAACTGAGCTCCACCATCAACGTGAGACACCAGGTAATGACTTCTTTTGATATTAAGTAATTATTCACAAACGTTCCGTTTGACGAAGTTATGAATACTGTTTGTAATTATGTTACTGAGCATAAGTTGACATTCGGCATTCCCATCGATGAGCTTTCGAAGCTTCTGGAACATCCGACATTCAATTCATGTTTAACGACACTTCCTATCAACAAATAGATGGGGTTGTAAAGGGGAGTCCATTGGGATATGTGTTAGCTGATATATTCATGGGTGACCTAGAATATTCAGTGTCCACTGAAATTCGCAACAGGTTGTTTTGTCAACAATACGTAGACGAAGTTTTGCTGCATTCGACGACCATTGGCAAGTAACAGCTTTTTACCGGCTGTTAAACAGTTTGTATAACAAACTAACTTTTACCCTTGAATTCGAACACAACGGGGGAATATCATTTCTAGACGTTTTGCTGAAAAGACGTGAGGATGGGCCGCCTTCCAGAGGTGTTTCATCCAGAAGTATTCCACTCAACAACATACGCGTGTTACATTCATTAGCCTCCCCCGCAAGCCTGTCTATCTAACTCTGCTTTCCAAATATGATAATGTTTAAGCCCTGATAAAGTGCCGTTTAGATTCAGCACTCAAGCGCACTTAAAACGCCACCCGACTGGTCTACGTGGATGGAACTACTATTGTTCCAACTAAACCTAGAAAGGAAGTGATGCCCTTTCCTCCCAATCGAATATTGTATGCACGTTTGATTGTGTGTGTGGTAGCAGATACGTCGGCAGAACTAGGAGGCACCTCGGTACACGTATTAACGGACACATACCGAAATGGATTTTGAATTTGGTGGTCGGTTGTACCGTCAGTGTCATTACAAAACGCCTTCTACAGACCGGGCACACAGTGGACCCAAGGACCGCCTTTAGGGTGTTCTTTAGACCCAAACCAAAGCCGGCTCTCAATATTGCGAAAGATATCTCAATACATCGGCTGAATCCCGCTCTGTTTGTCCAAAAGCAATTGGTGACTAGCTCTTCTCTGTCTTGGTAACATCATGGTAACCATGCGCAAGTAAAGTTTCACTTGGTAGAACCGGTGATACCACGGGAAGAAAGACCAGCAGGCAGCAGAGGGCTTACAGTTGTTCCTATTCCCGAACCGTTAAACAAGAGATAGAACACACTGGCTGGACAGTGAAAGCTGCGGAAAGCCGAATAGTTTGAATTCGTCATGTTGATTCAACTGTAGTAGGAGCTCCTGTCATTCTAACTTGCATTCTTTCGGAACGCTGTTAGAGATGAAACTCGCAGGAGGACTTGAAACTACACTTTTACCCGGCTGAAGATGACCATGATTCCAGTTTTTGGAAGTCAGTCGCACAAGGCTTATCGGCATTTCTTGTTCTTTGGCTAAAGACGTCCATCCGGTGGACCAGTCATTACCTATATAACAGGTTGCACGTCATGCAATTTCTGTAGTTGCATGCAAGGCTGACTCATTCAGAACAGAACTGTGGTAGAACTCCAGAACCATCAGCTCACTCAGAAACTTACCTGAGAGAGAATCCTGTCATTATCGCTATGTACTGCTATACGTAAAACTCAGGAGGTAAATGAATTTCACTAGAAACATCCAGACCCTGAGAAGTCAGATTAACTTGAATAATAAAACGACAGGAGTTTGATAGAAAAGAGAAATTGATTTGCCTACAAACATCTGCAGTTTCTGTCGCAACATACAAGCTCGGCAGAAAACTTGTTCAGCCTTGAGAAGTACTCGGATAAAGCGTTTAAAAAGGTAACTTCTCTCACTGTTATTGCTGAATCGGAGTAGACATCATCAAGACAAAGAGATTCATCAAGGAATGTTCATTTTCAACAGCGTGAAACACCACCGGGAAAGGAGAGTTCTCTGCGTCAGGCCGATTGGTGATAGTCAATCGTTGAAATTTCGGCTTCATTCAGGGTTACCGTCAACCTTCTTCTGCCAAAGTTTTGTGGCCAGATTGTAGTGAGGAATACTGCTGGCGAGCTACGAATTCGAAAGGGCTCACAACCTCTATCACCAAACGCAACAACACTGGACGTTGGAAACTAAAAAGATAGCACATCGAAGACAGTTCAGTTTCCTACCGTCAAAGCAAACGTGTTACTGGTGCTTAGGTTAGATACCACGTTTGCCCATTACACTTGTAAACAAACTTTGTGCAACATGGAGACATCGGGAGACAGCGTTCTCCCAATGTAAGGGTTCCAACGATAGCCCTGTGAAAGGAGACAACAGAAGTAAGCTTGAGCCAGAAGCTCAGTAGGACATGTTCAGTATATCGAATGCGTCATGATCTTTAGACAAAGAAATCGTTGATGACAAATGAAGCGTGAGAAAGGACGTGACAAAAAGTGACGGTCGATTTATTTGCTCACAGCGAAAAAATCCACTCGATAACAATGGACCATTTCAGTGATTTTTTAAAGATTAGCCTACTGGCCGCGGCAGCTACACAGTCGGTAGTGAACAGGCTATGGAGTGCCGGAGTAGCTGATATCTGATGATTGACCTCATTTAGCCAGTGCAGAATTTCAAGATTTTAGTCAAAGATCGGACATCGGATTACGCATCGGATCACGCATCGGATTACCAGGCCTTACCAAAATCAATCAAATGGAAAAACAGGGGCAATTGTGAAAAGAGTTAAACGATTTTTGTCTAAAGGAAAAGACATTTACCAAGATCCTTATCTAGTGCTGTTGAGAAGAGGAAACAAGTCACCGTAAGATATTGTTACTAACCCAGTGCAAGGCTTATTTAGTCGAACATCCAGAACACAACTTTTCACTGTAAATGCCCCACTTCACCCAGAATATTCTGACAGAAGCGTTATTATGTCATTTTGTCAAAAAGCTGTCATCGGTTGAAATTTGTAGAGGTATGGATGCAATGTTGACTTGGGACTGATAAACATTTGAGGGAAAGGACTACCGAGAAACGGAAGGATGAAAGAAACCACAACGTTGAGATAAACAATAGCGCGATTTATCCAAACCGGGTTGATGTGAGGAGATGTTGGCAAGGAAGAACGCAGTCAGATGAAGACAAACGAAGACAGCCGGAAGATATACCTAATGTCTGTGTTAAAAACGACGAAACGGGGTGTGATGGCAGAAGATACGATATGATTCACTTTGATGGATCAACAGAAACCTAAAATAGCAAAATGTGATCATAGTTTATGTTGACTATTGAATCGAGTGGATACAACCTCGGGCCAGTGAGCACTGCCTGGTATACCGGTCCAAAATCCTGTTAGATAACGATCAAATGATGAGATGCGTCAACTGTAACGATCGAATACGACGACAAACACTGCGCAAACAACACTGCTCCACTAGCATTACGTAACAACACGGGAACCGATTATAAAAATTACGGAGGCAAGACACGTAATAAATCATTCAGTCAGATCAAACAAGCCATCAACCAAAAAAACAAGCAAACTAGTCGGTCGACAGACTTGAGTGTTTGTAACCAATGTAGCATTGTTTTCTACGTTAAAATATTTTGATGAGAGTCCAGTCTTGGATACTGTTTTGACGGACAACACCACAACAGCTTTAGCGTTATTGCCGATTTCCTTTTCGTGGTTACGTAGAAGGAAAATCTTCAAAGTTCAACATCATATACCTCAAACTTCCCCAGGTATCGGAAAACGGAAGATTGACGCTCTTGTAAAAGGGCCACCCAAAAGAGTGTGCCGCAATATTCTGGACGCTGTTCGGTGGTAACACTGCAAACTATTTCTGAGAGTGCTCACTCAGAATGGACAGTTGAGTAGTTAAGAACCACTTACTTGCGAAGAAATATAGTCAGCACAGTGGATTTAGTTATCACTTGGTGTAAAATTGGAAAGTAATTTCATAACTCCGATGAAAAATCTGTTATTTAATGGGATATGTAATGGTTTACACTAATCAACTTATGTTAGTCAAATTCCGGAATGTTCAAATCACCTTCGAAGTTCATTGTCTGAGGGGCTTATTCTTCAACCGTTACATGATCCACATACGATAAGATGGGATACTGGGACATCACGCCAGAATTTTTTGAGTATACCTAATTATTCCGATATCTGAACGATGAAATGAAAAAGTGTCCCGACAGTTTGGTACCCATGATTCCCAAGTGTTCACCTGCTGGAATTCTCTATCCGATCTTATTTGAAGTTCGTGGTATTCCTTAAGAATTCAACAACTATGGCCGAGCTAAAAACACAATATTTAGAACATGTGTTTAAATATTCATCAGAACACACTTCAAAAGTCCGAACACCTTGTCGGGTAGCTGAAAACTGAAGGAGTACTCCCGCTGGAAATCACCAACGTGTACTCATGGTTTTCTTTTCGTGAAGGTCACTTTTATGTGTGATTTAACAGGTTCATGTACATCGAACGAAAGTCAAAACTTTCGTTTGTTATCCCCCAAAAGCATTTATTCATTACAAATAATAATGTTTGAGATTAAATGGTCATGTCTGTTTTTCAACGGCAGTGGGCTGCAGAGCTCCAAAAATGTATCTACTTCCGATTCCCCGTCAGTTCGTACGATGTTCATTGGTCAAGTTTTTTTCTTCATTCCTACTGAAGTTTCCATGAAGCAATAAACAAATCGTCATAGTTTCACCATTAAAGTGACAAAGACTATTTTGAGATTAGTTACCACCAGTATTTTAAGTCGATCATCTCAATGGATAGGAAAACACATCTAGGGACCTCATTGTGACTTACAGCCTCGAAATCGGACCTTAAAAAGCTTTCTCGAAATGCGCCTTTCTTTGGTGTATTCTCGCCGAAGGTTTCATGTTTTCAGCCGCCTCAGTAACCTCAAACTTTATGGTGTGTAAGGACAAGAAATAACGTCACATTTTATAAGATAAGACAGGTATAGAACGTTAAACATTACTGTCTCACATTTTCTAATTATCCAAGTAAAACAGTTCACTATTCATTACTAGATTGTTATTTTTGCTACCGCCCTATCAGCTCACCCTTACATATATAGAATAACAAAGTATGTCGCAATTCCATCCAATCACACCGAAACGTTATTGATAGCTACACGTACGCTCTGTTCCTTATGTTCATTTCAAACTAGGTCACTAAAGCTGAGGTAGTTTATCAGCTGCTAACTAGTTAGATTTCAGAATGTGGTATGTCCAACGTTTGCCTGTAATCAGCAAGGAATCCAGTTCACTCTAGTAGGGGCTCAAAAATCAACACCTAAGATGTCGTGTTCGATTAGATTTGGTTTTATGAAACAGTTCGTTTTTTCCGCCTGATTGACTGTTTGATGTGTGGTCCGGTGCGTCCTATTTTCCAAACTTCCTATTTTTTTCAGGTATCGGTCTTGGAGTCAGTGTTGTTCGTGTGGTCGGAATTGCAGCAGAATACTTCGAAATATATCGCACTTTAGCTCTCGCTGTATGCACGAGCGGAGCTGGTCTAGGTACATTTATCTACTCCAAACTTGGAGCCCATATGATTGACACGTACAGCTGGCGTGTGACTTTGATGGGGTATGCGCTAATACACCTCAATGTCATTCCACTATGCTTGATTATTCGCCCGTTACCGCCGGAACCCACATTGGAACCTACAGTATTGATATCTGCCCATCCGGAATTAAATGTTTGTCAAACGTTACCTACGAATCCCAACGACCTAAGGATTGCTGGAAGTCAAAATGTACTACTGCGTATGCTGAGTGTGAACAATATTTCTGCTTTGAACAACGGCAACAATTTTGGTGCACCTAATGCCGCTGGACAATGTGCCGCTATCTGTACTCCATCAGAGACCAAGTCCAGCCGTCAACTTCCTGCAGCAAAAAACTTAAGGGTGATCATAGAATTCGTCAGAGGTTCAAGGGTTGGGGTGTCTCATCAATGCATAGTTGAACCAGTCAGTTTTCTCGTCGATCCCGGTGCACTAGTTGTAAGCCAAATAGAAACTGCTGTAAAAGATTATTTGTTCCAACTTGACAGCACTTGTGAACATGTTCTAGTTCCCGTGATATTTATTGTTGACGAGATCGAAACCGTTTTGTCACTTCTCAACCGAACAAGTAATCAAGGACCCGTGATCACGACGAAAGAATTCAACGAACTGCTCACCAGTTGCCCTTACATGGGTTCTGTGATAAGCACCTTAAACCAGGAACCTGATCCGCCACAGATACCGATGTACATTGGTGACTCACTTGCCTCTTTAGTGATTACAGCTCAGGAGAGAAGGCAGACCAGAAAAGTAGTGAAAGATACAGTCCAACTAGCCGAACACCGCGTTCATTCGCTCACAAACGAACTAATTGCGACAGGATTACACGTCTCCCCTACACCGATCATTGCGTTGCTTGACCGAAGTCAATATCTCTTCAGAAACGATACAGTCCTTGTTACAACGGAGGAACAAGTTCAAGTGTTGGGCTATCACGGTCTGTTGAATGACATCATTCCAGAGGAGGTGGGACATACAGATATGAACCAGAGACTTGATAATGTGTGCTGCAACTCATATCGAAATGAAGAGCCCGAAAAGATGACTAGAAAAATAACGCCGGCCTGGTCAAATGTTTTATCCTTTGGCAGTCAAACGTTAATGACTAGTCGCTCTGAGGAATTGGATCGTGGTATTGTAAAACATTCTCATAGATTGACACAGCAAAGTATGTTTGCTCAGAAAGGTTCGCATTCACGAGATATTCTAACTTCAGTGGTTTCAGTTCAGGACATTAATGAAGCCGCTGCTATGGTAATTTCTAAAATTGAACATAAGGATGAACTTTATGGAACTGAAGAGAACGAAGACGCGTCCGGAAAGTTTTTGTTGCTAAATCCACTGTTCGTCAGCTTCTTGATGACACGGACTTTGGTTTTTATCACGGATTCCATTATATTTGCTCATCTGAACAATTTTGGTCTTGAAAGCGGTTTAATGGAGGACCAGGCGGCAGGGCTACTGTCATTTGTAGGCATCGCAAGCATGATTGCTCGCCTGGGAACTGGTTTTGCGGGTCAGTTTGCACTGAAGTGTGGTACACGCAATCTGACAGCCAGTTGCCTTTTATTGGTTGCTTTATACACCATCTTCATGCCATTCTATCCAACCTATCTAGCTCTGTCAGCTTTTGCTATCATCTATGGTATTCTAGTCTCCCCCAGTTTTGCGTTCGCACCATTAATGGCATACGAAATCATTGGTCCAGCTCGTTACGATGAGGCTGTATCCTTCTGGTTCCAATTCGAGGCAGTTGGCTACCTAGTTGGAGGACCAATCGGAGGTCAGTTTCGCAGGAAAATTATTTTAAAAATGTCATTTTTCATGTTATTGTATAAAAATTGTACAGAATTATGGAAACAAGATTACCGAAGTCATCTGGCTAACGATAAATCGCCCAACACAGACACCAATGTTTGTAAGCTTACTAGGCTTCTTCTAATTCATAAACTTTTTGTTGGTTACATATGTAACGAAAACGGTTATCAACTTAAGAGTAATGCTCTCTGTATGCATGTTATACGGATTGTTTGATTTTTATTGTCGCAGGTTAGACTACCAATTTTGAAAGCTTCAGACATCAAATAGGTATGTGTTCTAAGTCAAAGTGAACTAACATCAAACATCAGTTATCAAACATATAGAGTGTCGGGCCAAAAAAGCAAGACTGCTAACCGAGTGCTTTTATCTGGCTTCAGGGGCGATAAAAGAAATCAATAATAAATATACAGACTGTTTCATTTTGGCCGGAATTAGTGATCTGGTCGCATCAATAATATTGCTAGTTCAAGGATTTCTTTTGGCTGGCACATTCCTCAAGCTGAAACGCCGTATCTGCCGTCCAGACTCCACTCAATCGGACGATGTCGTTGATATGGAGAAATCTTCCCATTCCCTGGTCAACTCTTCTGGTCATTGAGGCGGACCAGAACAGAAATGTATTTTTGATTACTGTATAACGCATTGATGCCTAAAAGTATCCGAGAATAAGAGCGATCACAGTGCGACGATTAAAATGCAATAACATTTCCAGTAAAAGTTGAACATTAGTTTCTTCTGAATTCTACAAATATTCGAAATCAGAACAAGTCGATGTGTTTTCTTTTTACATTTTTTCGTGTTTTTTTCCACAATATATCATTATGTCACAGTATGTCATTTTCTTGAAAGCTATGTCTTACTTGCAAAGTAATGTGACAGTTGAAACTATACTCAAAGCGTGCAAGATTTTTTCCATAGGTAGGAACAAATGTACATACACACATAGCTCAAATAAGCTATTGAGAGAGCTGCCTGGAGGCCTATCGTCTGCCACCTGTTTACGATTGATATATATGACAAAATACAACGTTTAATTCTAATTTTTGTAATTTAACTTTTTCCATGGTACATCATTAATAATCTGTTCGTTTAGCAACTTGTATATGTTATGAAATCCACCGAATACTTGCTTAATCGACGAAATCTTCATATCGTACCCGATAGTCAACACATAGGCAGTTTATCAGATATGTGAAACCAATCGAATAACGAAATAATAAACAAAACATAAACATCGTGTTTCCCATACTCACTATTACCTTCACATTATCACATATCATTTGAAGTGCAACTTCCATAACTTTGTCCGTAGCAAGAGTGACTGATGGTCACAAAAATAAGTCAGAACGAAAATAAACATAAGTCTCAGAAAGGCTTGCTGTCAAATGTATTCAACCTTAGACAATTGACATGTTTCTTCAGTCAGAATGACAAACGCAGATAACAAAATGGTAATCAAATCAAAATGTTTTACCAGAAATGTTAAAGGAAAATTGAAAAGGAAACAATCCAAAAAAATCAGTCACAGTCCACAGAACCGGAGTGTTACTACAGTCTACGCTCATTGCCGATTTTACCTGCAATTGAATCTGAGGGGTATTGTTTGTATGCAAATGACCAGAATCAATTGAATTTCGTATAAATTCTGAGGCTACTGGTTTGCATAATAGTATACCTATTGCTAGATTGTGTCCAAGTGAATAGGAACCGGTCTCATCATGAATTAAACTCAGACCATCTTGTTAAGCAAACGCTGTTCTTAGTATTAAAAATCTAAATCTATCACTGATTGATAACACTGATCAACAGATCCAACGAAGTCAGTGACATCACCATTACATTGAAATTAGGATCATATAATTGTTGAGGTGGTTTTATCTAACGTAATCTACATGGACAATAGTCAACAATAATAATACCAGTGTTGTAAACCAAGAGGTCGGATGGCACAAGGGTTATTTATTCTGGAAAGCAACGCATGGGCTATGCGTTTAAACATGACAACTAAAAACACTCATCTGCGCACGGTACTAGGCTCAGACCATCATGGTTGCCACAAAAACCAATGCTCAGTTCCTTTACGTTTCCTTACGTGTCAAGAACTATTTCATGCAATGCTGCACTCCGATGTTTCTACTTTTATTTTTCCTACGACTATTTCAATGTCAAAATATATGCTCTGGTCCCACTACTGAATAGCGCTGGTGTGAGTAGTATGGTATGACCGATCCTCCTCACTACACCAGTAACAACGAAAATGCCAGAGTATAAAACTTTGTTCGGATGAAAACGTGTACTGATAATGAGCTATGACAAGAGCTAGGCTCGAGTAGAACCTTTCTAACTAATGTGGATGTTGCCAAATGGGGATGTTGTTTGGAGTGCAAAATTCGTATAGCATTCTTTGGTTATGTCGTGTCAGAAGCAAACTTTTTATACCGTAACAAACTCAATTAATAGGAAAACGTTATAAACACGGAAAACGTTCCTAATATACGCATTAGTGATTAAACTAATGTAGCAATAACTATAACCCAAACTATTTGTTAAGGGATTAACCTTCATCTTTTACGATGATTCCTTATTTGATTCCACTTGTGCATGCCAGCCACAACAACCGGTTCCCATTGTTACGATCTGCTGTTACGATATCCTTGTTTGTGAAAATCCTTTCGGTAACCATCTGGCTTTTTTGTAGAAGTCCTTATAAAACATGTATTCTTTCTATTAAACGTGGAGATAATTATCAACAAACATTTGAATGAAAATTCGATACATATAAAGTGGCCAGATCAGGTAAAGAAACACTTGGTGTGACCGAAATTGCACAAAAATGTCTGAGATTGGCTGTGTCGAATCTCCTCACAATTGGAGGCCTACAACATTTTAGATATACATCATATCAAGACCCAACTTTGGTTAGGACTCACGAGTTGTGGTACTATTTTAAGAGGTGTTGTATATCAAGAATGTTACATACGAGCAGTCCAAAAGTATACAAATAGACTTTCTGCCAAAATCGTACGCACTACTCTGTTGGAATTTAAATTAACACATTCGGACATCGTCATACATAAATCAACATACATGTGCCATGTATTCATAACCCTGTAGTATAGAAGGTCGTAAAATGTAGCAGTTTTTCAGTTTTCCCGAGGGATATAACTCTTCACAGGCTTCAGTGTACAGAATCGATCTTGAAGATCGACTTTAGTGCAATCCGGAATGTGTCGGTTACAGAACAACTGAGTCCTAAACTGGTTCAGTTTTAATGGAATCGAAGGCGTGAGGATGGTGAAAACATTATTCCGGATTAATGGAGGTTTTACCTTAATAGATTTCTCCTCCTAACTCGCCAGCAAGCTATCAAGAAGACTGCGGCGCAGTCACTAGATGTGGTGGACTTGTGTATTCACCAGCTTCAAGACCCTCAACCGACCGGTACGCATCAGTGTTTAAAGACAAAGCTTTAGTTCTCCTAATCATACCGCACTCCGAAACTAACGATCCCGTTCTGCCTGTCCAATCACAGCATTAGACATCCGGTTTCGTTAGGATGTAATGAAACAGTTAGAAGACATGTTGCAACACAATAACGTTTTTGAATAACGAAATCGAAAGACCGGTTTTACAAGATGGTAGTACCATTTCAAATGTTCTCGTCAATTGCTGCACATAACAGCGGTGGACATCAAACATATTTAAGCGAATTAAGTTCATACATCGACTCAGTGTATACACCAGTCTGTCATTAGTCAAAACCATGACAGACGGAGGTTCAAGGTTAACAGCTTTTGCACACAGATGACTGGTTTGCTGCGCATGACAAACAGTGCTTCGAGCGACTTAATGGATGACAAACATGTGATGATGCATCAACGAACGGAAAGTGTTCATCGGGTCGGCCACAGGACCGGTCTCCAGCAGGTGTCTGTCGATCGAAGAAGTCGGCTTGCGTTGTTTGATGAGGTGGCGTCGGGTCACGCTACACATCAAGTCCTCGATATACTTGGATATGTGTTCCTCTATTCTGAGGCGCAGGGATCGATCAGTTCTGCCAATGTAAACGTAACCGCAGCTGTAGGCGAACTGGTAGATACAGTGTGAAATGGACAGCTCTAACATCCGCGTCTTAATGTGAGGAAGTTTGAGTGACGTGGTGCGACTGAGTAAACGCAGTGTAGCTGCACTGTACATCCGTTGGAAGGGTAGAGATACTAGATCTAACTGTTGGTGAACGAGAAGTGAGCACGGTTGTCTCAAGTGAACCCATTAAATCTCTTAATGGGACGTCAGTGACCAAAAAAGTCAACTCGATACTTGGGTTACTTACTATACCTCCTACAAGGTTCCGATCGGACTATTTCACTAATATGTTCAATTCGCAAGTGTGTTCCTATCTCGAGAGAAATTTACAGGTTTTCCATCGTTATTTGGTAAGGGGTATTGTTGAGAAAGTACAACGTGGAGCTACAAAACGGGTTACTATATTGTTTTCTACACTACCCAGACGGGTTATGCTAGCTGCCGCAGTTCTCAATGCACAATTGGCATACCAGAAATGAACTGGGCTCAGTATATAGCATGGTGAATAAACCCAGTAGTCACTTGCCGAAACGACAGCATCAGGTGGTCCAGCTTGCTCACGAAGAATACTTCCAGCGTCTAGGTGAGCCAAAGCTGGGATGATTTACCAGAGTATGTCGCAACTGCCTCATGAGGGGTTGACTTCAATCACAGAATTGATGCACATATTTGGGACACTATACCGATTATTTTGATAACCTGATAATCAGAATCATTGCTACAGAGTTACACTATTCTCAACCTACGCTTGCTAGCCAGGTGCCATCTGCTGTGTATTGCAGTGTGACCGTCGTATACTTGATAGTCGGGTCTCACCTTCGCTCATTATTTCAAGAGGGAACACCACCTACACTTGATTTCAGGCCTCGCAATCAGATAAGCCTTCCGTCTAGCCCACTTCGAAAGGAAGCACTAGACCCGAGTTTTGCTCTGATTAGAGCTCATCAGTAGTGCATATCCCTGTCTGGATTGGAGTTTGTATTCTGACCGTCGTGTTTGTGGGACCAACGTGTTAACCACAACGCCAGCATTCTCACAGTAAGCATGACCGACTGAACAAATCAACTTTGTATGATAATCGTTCAGCTTGCCCGATCATTTTGAAAGCAGACTGGACAGAATCATTCCGTTCTATCTAATCGATAACCCCGTGGCCAGAACTTCTCAGTTAGGTTGAAGTTACTGTCTTCATTGAACCAATTGAGCCTGGTTTGAATCAGTGATGAACATTCGAGAATTTAGGCTATTTCAAAATTACTGATAAGTAAGTGGCGAGCTCTAATGAGAGCAAAATTCGAGTCTAGTTCTTACTTTCGAAGTGGGCTAGCCGAAATGTCTATCTGAATGCGAAGCTTGCGATCAAGTGTAGGTGGTGTTCACTCTTAAATTAACCTTAATCCTTGAACCTTCACTAATGATTTTCTCAACATCTTCTGACTGCTTGCTTTGTAATTTTTATGTTGCTGACTCTCTGAAACTGGTACAACCTTCTGACTTTTCTTCTCTTTCAAAATCATCCAACACAAATTAAGATGCGTCTGGACATTCTCAGCCTCCTCTAGTCTGCATATTTTCTATGGACACTGTGAATCCTACGAGTTAATTTGTAAGCTGAATTCCGTCAGCAAAATCGTCACCAACGCCTCTGGAACTAGTTTTCGTTTCAACCTGGCATGCGAGGTTTGTAAGCTGTCGTGAGAACTTTGAAAGAGTTGTACATTCGATAACGTTACATATTTGGTTGAGGCATGGCTCTGGCTCTTGCATCGCTGGACAAAATGCCTTCCGCCTTGTACAACTTGTTTTCTTGATGGCAATAGCTGTGCATTTTTTCTAATAAACGGGGCTTCAGAATGTTCCAGAAATGCATTTCACTAGAGGACTTTGCTGAAGTTGGGTTCAGTGACTCACTTTTGTCAGGTAGGTGAAATGTTTCTGTCATCCAGAATAATGGAATGGATTGCGTGAAAGCTAAAATTATGACCGTTAGCCGTACAAAGTTAGCATGCCAGTAGAAGTTTGACTTTCAAGGAGGATTTGCCGAGATTACGAAACAGAATGAACTGCCGAATTATAGACGGCACAATTTCAGCCTCCGAGTGAATTAGGCCTGAATTATTTCACCGGAGTTTCTTGCGACAGTCCCATCCATAGACCGGCTCAATTAAAGGCACGCTGGGGGCAATCGGGTACTAGATAGATCACCCATTAGAGGGTAAATCTGCACTCGGCTTTTCACAGTCGATTCCGACTAGATGTCGTTTATTGCATGCCGAACGATACTCATGATAAACCACATGCGCTGTGTTTAGGTTTTGGTTCTGTCATCTGACAACCCATTTCCGATATAACGTTCATAAGAAAGAATTTGATAAATTTCTATCATAGTGGAATGATTCATCTGTGGCTTAGTCATTGTGCGTTTTTCAGCTATAGATGACGTACACAGCAGCGAGATCAACAAGACGATTCTAACATTACACTACATTGAGTGCCCAGGATAACATCATGAAGAGAATTTATTTGGTCGAAGACACGGCTAGCTACTGTCTTCTGAAACGGGTGCAAACATCAGTACTTTCAGTGACAGTGACAACAATAGTGACGACTGTTGTATGCATTAGTTTACTCGTTTGTATCTGTCTGTGTAATAATGCTGGAGAAGTTAAAATGTGGAAAACGTGCGAGCAAGGTATTATTTGTATGTGCCTGGACGCTGTAGTCTCCATCACCAAAAGGAACAACAATCCGGTCAGAGGAATTATGAGAAGAAACGCGTAGCAAACAAGCTCGTTTTCGGTGTTTCATCATCAGGCTAAATACAACACATTTACATGGGTTCGATAGGGGTGTGGTAGATAACATAATACTGAAGCGAGAGATTTCAGTCAACAGTTTCTGTCTGGTTTGATTCATGAGACTTAGTTACATAACATTGACCACGTGAGTTGTACGAAATCTGCGGGAGATACGTCACATCTATGCAATCATTCTGTTCTGGGTTTGCGCACAAGGCTATGGAAGGTTCAACGTTTTGACTAGCGGTTTTTGAGCGCATAGTGGTGGTGAGTATAGGCGAATTGCAATCGTCTCTGCAATTGATAGCATACGACCTTTGACCTGTTTCGATTGTATGCCACATATTCGGTAGATTGGCCTCATACTTGTAATCCACTGTCCTCAGTGTCCAGTATACGGGTTATCGGTTTCACTCAAGTGGACATCTGGTCACCGTAAGATATCAGCTTGAACTTGGTAGTAGTTCACCTCGTATAAGACCTCTCAGAAGACAGATTTATTTCCTGCTTCTCGGAAACAGCCAAAATAACTGTGAAAGCCGCCGTTACTCTAAACCAAAGGTTAAAGTGTGCCCCAGAGGCCGCCTGGTAGAATGCTTCATTTCATAACTGTGGGAGATCACATGATGTGCTTATCCGAAATATTCAGCTCGTTACTAACCCGATTGTAGTCATAACACATGTTTTGACGTTGTCAGTAATTGGCGAATCTCCACCAGCAACAGTGTGGAAAGGGTCAGTCGAATTTTCCGACCTGTCATCATGGAGTGTGCCGTTCGTTCGGTTAACTCTCAATATGTTAGTAAGCAGCCCGATTTTGTTGTTTCCAACCCTCCTGTTGTTTGGTCTGTTACGATGGGACTTAGACAAGCCTATGAGGCTGCTAACATAGTAGTAAATACGTACTTTTCCCTCTGGGTGATTTGAACTTGTCCACGTGTTTGATATATGAAAACTACGACGCAAACCCGGTAAATCAGATCTAGCATGCGAATGCGAGCTATCCAGTCCTCTCATCCAAGATATCCAGTTTTCGAAGAAATGGTTTTAACAATTCCCAGAGCGTTTGTGGGTTACAGGGGGTTTGCTCCACACTATTCAGAATGATGATCCACCATAACCCAAACCTAATAACCACTTCCTGAGCAATTTACTGAGGGGCCTACAATATGGCGGTTCACAATTTGATTCAAGACTTCCAACGATGTTTTTGGTATTAGTGCCCTCTAACATTTGGTATGACTTTCAATCCATGAGTATTTCTGAAATTTTAGAACAGAATATCGAAATCTGTATATGTCACTGCCGAAGACGATGGCGAATAATATCCTCCTTTTTATACTATGTCTCATGTCAAATCTCTTTGTATGACTCTCCTAGAATCTTATGGGTAGTCAGAAGTTGGGAGTGTTACTTCACTTTGATAACCTGTTTCACCTTGGAAGTAGTAACGCCACAGGTAAGTGTAGCTTTGACACGCATAAGTCTTCATATACCCAAATGGTGTTGAAAATTTCCTGGTGTTCAGTTGACCTTCATTTTGAACTAGTAAGTTAAGGAGCCAGGAGAACTTTGAATCATTAACTTTCAGTCTGACCGTTCTTCAACAATTTGCATCTGTAAAATGATGTTTAAATTGCACTCAATTGTGCGTAAAGGATATGTTCCTTGGTCTAATGTGGACCTATGAGGTGAGACAGTAGCGTTACAACGCTTCACTTCCGGTTGCTGTTGACACTCAAAATCTTATTCACACAGGTGTTCTTGCCAGTGAGCCATGTTTGCCTTGGGGCCCCAGAAACTGCTTTGTCGCAACAACGACTGACGGTCCGTCTTCAGGAAAAATTGATGACCTAGGAGATGTTGTCAAAATTGTTCCATAAAGTAGTCCACTGCGGACACCACTTTACTTATTATGCAATATTTACACTTACTTCGTGACAAGTTCTCATTGTCTCAGGCAACGATGGGCTTTTTATCTGTTAAATACCGTCAGGAATAGTATCGTACAGATGCGCTTCTCATCAGAAAAGACTTCACAACACTTGGCCTGTCAAAACAAGATAACGTTACCGTCATACAGCACTACAGTATAAGGTTGTTCAACTGAATTCTGTTCAGCTGGTTCTCCTGCGACTTTTCAGCTCATCCTTTCTGCAGTAGTGCAGCTGTTGATGTGAATCCAGAGATAAACCATCTATAACAGGGAGTTTACGTTTATCCCCACCACCTTATTGCGTCCTTGTTCAGTTGTGGTCAGCGCATACCACCATCCATCTGTCGACACGACGAACTTCTGATAAGTTAACCTGTGGCTGCTTGAAGTCGTCACTTTCCAATATGATCTTCAGTTCTACTTCTGGAAGTTGAATATGCTCTGAGTTGGGGCTGTCGGTGTGTCCTAATATGAGTTGTGTATGAACGATGATGTCGTCCATGTACAACAGGCCTGCTTTTGGATGTTTTCGGTAAGTCTTCTAGTTAGAACTTCTGCGAGATGGTCTGGACTCCGGATTCTGTGTCGCAGTGTCCAAATCAGGAACGATCAGTACGAATCCACAAGTGTTGCTCGTTGTACTCGTATCTAAAGGAATAGGGGCTTCGGCTCCCAACAGGACTTTCCGTCGGTCCGAACCCCAACTCAGTCAGCATCTATTTAATGAATTCAAACAGGGAGGGAACCCTTATTGGGGTGTCAGTTTCAGCGAGAGCACTATGAAACGTCACGGACGCTTAGGTTTATCTCCTTCCTCATCCAGTCATCAAATAATTGACTACTGGCCATCTCCTTACAGTGGTCAACCAAACCGTCCTAGCTTTTCATACCTCATAGATATTGCATTTAAATCTCGTCTTTGTTTCTTCAGGGTCTCCTTTTCTCTTTCCACATCTCTAGATAAAACTGATTTCGCGGCGACCGGTTGCATGTATGACTAGCTTTCCATATCCACTCAAACGAGTAATGTTCGTTCTCCCCTCCAAATTTGAGAGGGCTCGATTAGTGTTGCCCTAAGTGCCGTGATCGTGAACAAAGTTATGATGTCCTGATCCAGTCAGTAGCAACCTAATATGTTCGCTACGAAATCCATAACGTTTAATTTTATGATGCTGTTACAGTCAAAACCCCGAGTGAACAACCGAACGGTACGGTGATAATCAAGTTCGTTACTTCAGTCCTTTTGGTTAGCTGAATAGGATTAGTGACAACTCCTCAATAGCACCAGGTCACACCTTGAGGTCAACACAAAGGATATCATCGCAAGGCTTAGTAAAGAATGAAACGTGGTTTAAGTATCATTAAACACGAACTGAGAGCTAGCCTGTTGGTGTGCCGGGTGCTTGCAAAGCAATAGTATGCACTCAGCCACAAGACACCATCATCCATCCTACTCACACAAGGTTCAGAATTGCCCAAGAATGACCCAAGAAGTACTGGGCAGTTTGTTAGTTGTGATGCAGGAGATTAAACGCGGAAATCGTTGACAGTCTCGTTTTTACTTTTCCAACACATCACTCATAAGGTCGAAATAAATGATGAATTCAACATTTCAGCTGCCCAGTACTCAAGACAAGGTCAAAACTTTGTCCACTTATTAAGCAAACTGACTGAATTGAGATAAGCGTGCTAACGTTTGTTTTTTAGTGCTACTACACACATAAACCGTACTGAGTACGGTGCATACTTATGACTCTGCATGACAATCACTTTGACGTAATTACAATACAATATCGTAAATGAAGATGTATAGGTGAACGTTCTTGTTTTTTGCGAATGCGACAAACGCTTAGATTGCATAAGGCTAAGGGATGTTCATTTGGGGGAAACTGGCAATTAGCTTGATGTCCAATTTTGTTCGTTCTAACTGCCGAATATCAATTCTAACCAATTAAAAAAACCCACCTTGTGCCTGTTTCGGGAAAACCGCATGTTGCATTCGTAACTGAAGACAGTAAAAGAAATGTTAAGATCTCCCGATATACGTCATATGTCTTTATTGGTGAACTAGATTACGAGAACTCAGAGTTTTAAACGGCCTAGTCATCAGAGGGCTAACAAAACCCAACGCGACTAGTACAAAATAGCGGATAATCGGAAGCTCCATTTATGAACGAAACAGCTTTACAAACTAGTTAAGTGCTGAATGAAAACTAAAGATCCACCATAGAAACTGAAACCCGCGATGCTGTGCATCTGGCGCTACAGCATCATTAGTGCATTGTGATGTGAAGTTAGACAGCTGTGTTGCTAAAACGCCGGGCGGCATATGAAATTTCTCAGTTTTGTTGTCTCGATATTGGCCTGTACAGCAACTGTTTAAGCTGGCATTTACACAAGTCCCGGTGACTGTCTGTTACCACCCTGCATAACCTCAATTCTCGCTACCAACCCAAACTAAATTGTGACCCATCGTTTGACCCACAGTGTTAGTAGATCTCATGAAATTACCTTTTCCAATTTGACCTCTGAGTGACTCCGATCAAACAAGGTATTCTCTAAGTCTGCAGCCGTAATTTGAGTGAGCCGGGTAGAAGAGTGTGATTGTCGGTCGCGAACCAACTTGAAGCAATGGGTTTAGACTGCGTCACAACCAGGCCGCATTATGAATCCACAGCACAGTGAGCTAGGAGACGCTGTGGAATGGCTGAATACAAATGATGACGTCCAACACTTGCGGACAAAACTGCGTGATTCTTTGCGGTAAGCACAAAGCTTCACTAGGTTTGACATCCAACTGCATTTCAATGTTCAGAATTATAGTTTTTAACGCACTCAAGAAGTTGATAATCAACGGAGGTCAAGCGCAAACTATTCTCAACCGAAGCTGATGTATATATGAGGATCCAAACACCAACATTTGTGCACATCACAAACAGAAATGTGTCAGCTTCGCCACAGCTGGAATTCGCCGAATTACTTGTCAGTCTGTGATGCGTTAGGTTGCAGCCAAGTAATTGTTGGTTTTCAAACACTGCTCAAAAGTAACACATCAGTCGCCTAGAAAGTAAAAGATGAATCCTCAGTCTTTGTGACGGGTTAGCAAAACCGACTACAATATGCACTAGGAGTATACTAATGGGGTGACATTTCTATTTTAAGTGAAGATGCACCAGTCATTTGAAAGTTTCCAAAGCAAACCGTAGCTTTGAAAGGGGAGAACCATTAAAGAGGGAAACCTGAAAAATTCAACGGCAAGTTTTGTGTTTTTAGATTCGTAAGCTATCCAAACTGTTAATCTGATACAAGGAAACACGTCATATCTATAGTAAATTCGATGGTGTCAACCAGTTGGGTAACAGGGTAGACAGAAGAGACTACATTCCTTACGTAATGACTTACAGTTCACTTGTGGATGGGATCCAGTGAGTGTTAATGGCATGGTGAGATGATACGTTTTACCACTATGATTTCTGGCCAAAGAAGAGCGAATCTGTTCAAATATATCCAACTGTAGATGAGTTATCTAGCATTTCAGTGGAAGGGTGTATCCAGACATTTTCAAAAGATCGGTACATGATAAATGACCGCTTTACGTTTGCAAAGTAATGTTGTGGAACAGTGTTGGCATATCAAAAATCTATTCGTGGTCGTTACACGTGCACGTCTGAGTAAAATGTCACCAGTATCATTCAGAAGCTTACTATACCATTAGATTATGAAAGTTTAAAAAGAAGAATTGTTTGGCAAATCTACCGGCGATTCTCGCACACTATGCATTCCCACATCTCATAACACACAACCCACTCCATTAAATTTCAATGCTTCGATTCAGTTGTCGTGTTCTGTCCAAAAAGACGGTAGTTGAGATTGAAATTGTGGAACAATACAACTAACGAACTGATTTCACGGTTTGCTACTTTACATAATTGGTGAACATACTGTAATGTTATAGAATCATCCACCAAAAATCATGGGTACGCTATCACGCATTGTCTTTTGGTGTCCTGTGTGTGTTTATTTGTAGTCGATGAACATTTTCTCGTCCCCAGTTCGTTTCCTCATCTGCACTAATCGGAAAATCGGCTTACTAAATAGTCTATTTTACTACAGAAGGTGCAACAAAATGTTAATTTGCAAGTCTTTTGAGAAGATACTTGCACTCAGTTCATGCATTCAGGTCGATACCTGAAAGGTTGTGACTAACTGATGTCCATCCCATCGTTGATGTCTGTTTCACGCTCTTCTGTGCTCGATGAATACTTGACAGTTTAGCCGTCTTCGTTATGAACAAGTATCTACATTATCCGCTAGTAACTTTAATGTGTCTCCACATGAACACGTCCCCGACTGATTCCAGCGCTGTCTGGTAGTTCTTATAGACCGAATAAACAGACCGTTCGTTGCTGAACATTTTTAGTTGTTTGCTGAGGCATCTACTTTGCCGATGATATTTTCTCTTCATTCAAAGCAGGCTGTTCATCTGCCATTCTGTCATGATGTTGCTGTTAACGTTGATCTGTTCCATGTGATTTCTTTTACCGCATTCTTGATGTCCTTCATTGTTCTCCTGACTCACTTGCTGTTTGTGTCAGTTTGGTCTAGGGTGCCACTAAACAATTCCCGAGTGATTTGTGTATGTTTGCTTGTGCCCATCCATCATGTGACGTTGGTAATACTGACTAGTTCATTAGGGCTCACTGGTCGACATTCACTGAACTGACCCTTCAACAACCACTGTCTGGGTCGTTGATCGAGGTCAGCCAGCGTTCTGGCTAACAATCACTACAGTGTAACGAATGATCGCCTCGTGCATACGTGAATTGTGTCGGTGTCTGGTTCATCTAGTCTGACGACGTGTTTGTGTCAATCATCATGCTTTACCTGTAATCCTAATTACGGACTGCTTTAATGTGCTCACGGAATGCACAATAGGTTTAGAACACGTTTATTCACAAATTTATTCTTGTTAATTAAAGAAATTAAGTATGTGAAACGAATGTTTTGTTTAATGAAACAGATTCGGAACGTTTAGTCTTATGAGGGATATCGATGGATAATAATGCGTTAAAGACACGCAATTTCGTAATCATTGACTGTCAGTGAACTAATAGTATGTTTGTGTTCATTTGTCACTTTGGATTAGAAGTCTTAGGATTATTTGTTCACAGCTGTCGGTGTTACTCTTTTACTCAATACTTTTAAATGTCTTGACACGATAAGTACAATTACGCAATACTGTTTACTGTTATGCCAGGTTACACGAGTACTTGGTGAATGCGTCCACCACGCCATCATTTTTAATCGAGACGACTGGGCGATTGTTCTTTCTGCTTTGTAGTAAAAGTTTCGAAGAATCTGGCGTTGTTAACCAAGAATGCGGATGGCACAACGGTTGTTTATTCGGAAAAACAACACATGAGTTAAGCGTTTAAATAAACCACAAACAAAACCACTCATTTGCACACGATACTCGGCCCCAGACCGTCTCCATTGCCACAGACGCCAATGTTCAGTTCCTTTACATAGCAAAGATCATTTTGGGAGATACTACACTCCGATATTTCTTCCTGCATTTTTCTTGCGGCTTGTTCGTTGTCAAACTACATGCTCTGGTCCTACTACTGAATTGCAGTGGTGTGAGTGGTATATTACGATCGCTCATCCTCACTACACCCCTCCCCCCGCAAAGATTGTTTCAGCTGCAGCAAAAGCTTTTCAGGTTCACTTCGTTCTCTCGACGATCTGCGTATTGCACTCGGGGACTTCGATACTCCTGGTGTGCATTCTCTTCTGCTAAGGGTGTCATACCATTTACAAAGCTGGCTTCCGTGAACTCGATGTTGACTGTTCTCAATCTTAATCAGATACACCGGGCCACGGTGATCCACTACCACATAAGGTCCCCTCAACTTCGCCAGGAACTTCCTAGATCCGGGTCAGGTTGCACTTGGGCTCCGCCCGTCTCCGTATTTAACCTTCAAACCAATTTCAAACACAGCATTTCGACCCGACAACCTCGCAGTTGACTGCTCCTTGGAAACTTCTCGCGCGTTCGCCAAGTCCTGGTTGGCCATTCTCCAAGCTTCTGCTAATTCACGCATGCTCATCCGTCGGTCTTCCCAGAAACCAATTTCCTGATCGACTGGCAGGCTGGCACGCACCCGTACATTAGCTCGAACGGCGATTTCTTCACTGTTTTTTGAGGCGAACAACGGTGGGCCAACATAATCAATGGTAGTGTTTCCTCCCAGCTCCCTCCTTTCGTCGCCAACCATTCATTGATTGTGCGATTGTTTCGTTCCGTCAGCCCATTTGACTGAGGATGGTATATGTTGTAACTCGGTATACGGCCTACGAGAGCGTAAACAGACAGCGAAATAACGGTTAGTGGAACGGTAGATAACGGAACGACGTTCAACGGTTCTGAACAACGGTCTACAAAATATGCAAGATCAATACGAATCTTCCCGGCCAACTCAACCACCCAATGCTAACGTATGAACACAGAGAGAAGACAGGCCTCCGGAGAGAGCCACTTTATGTCACTCAATCCGAAGACAAACCGGTCTCACACTAGAAAACATTTAAAGGACAGAAGTGGACCAGACAAAGATCCAGACAGTACAATGATGTCCCAACTAAAGGACGAGCATGTGAGCGGTATGCCAGGAATTAGCTCTAGGCTGGGAACGCTCGTGAAGGGCGAAGTGCCTAGGCGAGGTGAAGTGGCACATGACCGTACCGACAATGAAGGTCACTTCGAGGAGAATGAATTAGACCTTTCCAAAGGCAAATGGAAACGGTATTATCGGGGAATTGGATTCTTCCCCGACAGTATGGCGTTGTGCGAATTTTCCTAATTCCCAAACGTTCCAAGCAGTTCCCAAACTCTTCACTTACGAAGCAGGGACCTCGATCAGTCAAAATGCTCCGCGGTATTCCATGATCTGCCACGATGTGTTCCATTACCGCCCTGCACACAGTGCTTGCACGCTGTTTGGGTATAGCGGCTGCTTCGATCCATCTTGTGAAATGCTCCGTTATAACTATGATGTATTGATTTCCGGAAGTGGTTACTGGGAAGGGACCCATTACGTCCAGCGACCATAATTCCCCAATTTCACTGACCGGAATTTGTTGTGTAGGATACTGATTGGGATAGTTGGAGCTCTTCAGCAGCTGACACTGCTGGCACGCCAGCACATAATTGTTAATGTCCTTCTTCATTCCAGGCCAGTATGCCCCTTGCCTCAGCGTTTCATAAGTTCGATGACATCCCGTATGGGCCAACTGACGACATTCCTTCACAATTGTCTCTCTCAATACCGTCAGTATAACAGGCACGCTTATTTCATCCCGCAGTCGGCGCATTAAAATTCTCGCACTATTGTGAGGAAAATCTACTCGATTCACCGCTTATCCAAAGCTCGACACAATGGGAATTCTAACAAGAGACCAATCCAAACGTCGCGTTGAAGATACTACATCAGGATTGGACGAACAGTCTCAATGTTACGCCTTCTGTTATTCGTTTATTTCTTTGTTCTGTACTGCACCAATTAACGTTCAGTTTGTGACTTTGTATGTGTCAAAATGATCACCCAATGACAGACTGTGATTTCTTTAATACTGTTGTACATACATAAATTTGGCTTCTTGTCTCATGAACACCAACTGCTTACTTCAATTAGTACGAGGTCTTCTCTTTATTACTTGCGTGGAAGGCTTCAATCTGAGTACGATTTCTAGGGCTATTCGAAGACCCTTAATCCGAGTATTACAACTATTCAACCGCAAGTCTGACCCGTGCGTTCCGAAAGATTTCACCTCCGGAATTTCCTCGTTCCCTTGTGGTCGTTCTCCTGATAGAGGTTGATCAATCACCATTCAGATTGTCGGATCCGTCCTCTGTACTGCCTGTAGCCTCCCGGGGTCGTTATCCAGTTCAATACTGTTGACTCCGATCACGTCTTTCTGGACTTCATCCATGTGCTGCGTTCGGAAAAGCAGATAGAGGACATCGTTCTCTCTTCCAGCTACATGGTAAATTGTGAAGTCATACTTCTGTAATCGTAACGCCCAACGAGCTAGCTTCCCTCGGGGGTCCTTCGCCGATTTAATCCACTCCAACGGCTTGTGATCTGTCTCCACATGGAAAAGTCGACCGAGCAAATAAGGCCTCCATTTTTCCAATGCGCACACGATCGCCAAACAATCATTCTCTGTCGTTGAGTGATTTCGTTCAGCAGGAATTAATATTCGACTGGCAAATTCCACAATACCGCCTTCCTGCTTCAGTACAGCGCCGAAACCCGCATCGCTCGCATCCGTCGCAACAACGAAGTTCTGTCCAGTCACAGGCAACTTCAGAGTCAACTTGTTGTATGACAGGCAGTTTCGTTGTGAGTAGTATACTACTCACAAGTAGTATGTTACCCACAGGCAACGTTCAGGAACAAAAGGTCAAGCTGCGAATGCCAGGAAGACGGAGGACAAGGAGAGACTATCGAAGTAGTTTGTACGCGTTTGGCAGAAGTTCCATCAAGGCGAATGACAATGATGGATGTGAATTCATATCTAACTTGCAAATGAGTATACGCGTTTGTGCAATAAACGAATTCTCAGGCCAAGCGTCTTTTGCGGTCACAACAACTGGCGCGGTGACAAACTCGAGGACGAAGATACCCTGGCCGCAGCCGTTCGAAGGTGGAGACGTTCGGGCGTTATTGGAGGACGTGGCCGAAGTGGTCGGAGTCAAGACCGACCGTGGGAAGCTGTAGAACAAGTCAGGTTCAGAGCAAGATGTGTATTCACTACACCACACAACATTTTATCTAGTCTGTTATGGATACTATGGATATAGGTCAATGTCGAACAATCTGATTGGCCAATGCAGATATGGCGTACACGATTGGCTGCACTCCACCACAGAAGCTGGCTGCCCTGCCGACGCTGGTGAAGGGCAGAGCAAAGGCGGTGCTGGACGCAGCGCGAAGAGGCCCTGCGAAGATGGAGTGGACCGCTGCGAAGGAGGCGCTGGTGGCTGCGTTCGACAGCCCGGCCGACCGCCAG
>JTDE01000836.1:92536-105325 GCA_014338405.1 Paragonimus skrjabini miyazakii
TCAAGAAGAAGACACATAGTGGTTATTCGCGTTCACGGTAATTCCCCTGAAGTCCACGTGTGACGAACACCATGTCAGACGTGCTGCGGCTTGCCTGGAATCCACGTTCCTCCTCTGTAACTTTGGCCTCAAATCCCTCCGAATTGAATCGGTTCACCAGAGGTTTTATTAGCACCTTTCCAGCGAAGCTTGTGAGACTGATGCGCTTACAACTTTCAGTACATTGCTCGCTATCCTAGCTTTTAAACAAAAGCACGATCAGACATCCTTGTTAGTTTAAAGTACTACTTCCTCCTACCAAACGCCGTCAACTAACTGTAGCGAAGCAGTTTTAAATACTGGGCCGGCACTTTTCATAGGTTTCTCTGGCAATCCATCTTCACCTGCGGCTTCTCAGTTTGGCAGCTGTGCAATAGCTTTCTGCACCTTTGCCTTATTTGGGGTGGAGATAAGTGACGCTTTGATATCTTGTAGTGGCAGACTCTTCAATCTCCCCCAATGGCTGATGGCAGGACGGTCTAATAGACTGGCAAACTGTTTTTGCCAAACTTTCACGATTTCCTCCGGTTGAGCGCCCAAAAAAGTATAGTCCACATCAATCAATGCTTTGGTAGACCGGACGGATGGACCAAAAATCGCCAAGAGGGGTTCAAAGAACTCTAGAACAATAGGTGATCGGCGTGGCTCTGCATCAGTTCACGTTTGCTTTTTCAACCAGTCGTCCTTGACTCCGCAAAGCCGTTTGGCGAGTTGATGAGGAACACTTAGCAGCGCGTATCTCTCACCTTACTTGCATGTTGCCGATGGGGAAATTATAAATGCTCCACTATTCTCCCATTAAAAAATTGACGTAACTGTATAATTGTCATCGAAACAGTCCGCGCTTTCCTGACGCCGGATGCCGATTGTATGAATGGCTGCTTCCGTGACCTGCTTCTTGAGATGTTACAATGTGCAGTCAGGGAAAGTGGCCATTGGAGGGTATTTCGGAGGAACGGCAATCGCATGCTGAATTGCCATTCTCGTCTTTGAGTTCTACAATCCTTTAACATGCAGCTTTCACCGTTGCCACAACCGTTCACTTCAGATAGGCTTGCAAACATCTTTAACAAACCTCCTATGCTAATGGTATCTAAGAAATATTTCTAACCAATCCTTCCAGCGTCTGCCCTTGAATGCGATACTAGTAGGCGGAAAGAACGTCTACAGCGAAGAAGGTATACAGCTTAGAGACAAGCACGACAACGCGGACCTGTGTCACTTCCCCTTCATACTACACTCTCAACCCTGGCCTCGAAACGCTTACAGGATTTTCCATGCCTTTATCTCCGCATGATCACACTGCGTGAGGGCGTTCCGCTACTAATAGGGGCCATCGCCCGGGGGAAAGTCAGATGCCCTTGTGGGCGAACCCACGAATCCACTTCGCACACAGTGCAATTGCTTCCCGTAACTCACGACGCTGGAATTCGACGTCGTAACATCATCTTGTCAGTTGCCGTCGTCGTGCTGCGATCGGAACATATCTATTTCGTTAAACAGCTGCATATTCCTTTTGGACGCTCATTCATCAAACGTTACTTCTTGAAGCTGACACCCTGTTCGTAGCTGACGTAGTCAAGTGTTCCCGATAATTCAGTGGAACAGAGAAAAACACGGATTTCCAAGGGCATATAATTCGCACACTAACTTTCTCCGCGATTGGAACTTCAAGTATACAAGTTTTTCGTACCTACAATTATTCTCAACAATAGCGAATTTGTTCATCCCATCTTTCCCCAATCCTATTATCTCTGGGATTTTCTAAAGCAAAACTTGGTGATTTCTGTTTTATGTTCATGTAGAATTTCATAAAAACCTATGTTGCTTACACGAGAGGAGCCAAAACACATTACATCAGGGACAATAATTATAACAAATACGACACCCCATCTGTCATTAACCTCACTCTGCCTCAAGTGTCGATCTCGACAAAATTCCACCATCCAAAATCTCTTTCGCAAGAGTCGTACAAACTTTTTTCTTGGTGATCTGTACTATCTAAGATTGTCAAGAATTACGCAGTGAATTTACACAGTACATTGTATACCGGCAGTTCAAAAGTGCCAAATTAAACACAGTAGAGAACTGAAAAATTGTATGCAGCAATTCGTTGCACCACTTCTTAAGATCCCAAGAAAATGCAGGAATACGCTACAGGATGAAGTAACTGTCTTTGCGATTTCATGTAATTTATGTGTGTAATGTTTGACTTTCATAAATATGGATTAAACATTGCTCGTGACGGATTACCGTTCTAGCATTCCGAGGAAATCTTCAACCAGCGTTATTTGAAAAGAAGCACTAAACTCAACTTCAGCTACGTTTCCCGCTTGCTTGACTTGATCTCTCTGTACATTCTGTTCTCTATAGCCGTAAGTAATACACAGGGTTGATGCTCTGAATCTTAGTTTTCATTGTCGTACATGTTTCGATGGTCAGAACTAGACTGGGCATTATTCTGTTGGATTTCTTTAGCAATTCCATCAATAGAGCATACCCTTACCACGGCCGAGGTTTGAACTCCCATCACTAAACTCGAGATTAGCGTATTGTATTGTTCAGTTTGGATTATCCCAGCTTTACAATTCTCAGTTCAGTCATAAAATGTGAAGTTAGACACCTTCTTGATTGAAAATGTGGTTTGTTGCTTTCATTTATAAGTTTAACTCAAGGAATCCCATGATTTTTGCGAGTTAAGCGATAAGCTTTATCCCACAAGATCGGTTAAATATAACATTTTAAAAGGTCCATCTTTATACTAGCGGCTCTTCTGCAGGTGTTGACACTGTATTAATTTAACTAGTCTTGGTAATCTGTTGATGCTTTGATGCGTTTTTCTTTAACAAAAACTACGTTTTCATTCTGTCCCCGTACTTACGTAAAGCTCCTCTGTACAACCTTCTGTTTGACATCATTTCTCCGAGGTTGACAACCTGCTTGGGAACCATATTAACAAGTGCGTCATTCGTAGCCGCCGCCTTCATAACCAATTATTTTGTCTTTCTGGGCTGTTACAGTCTGATGGGTGGTAAGTTACTATTGGGTTGACATATCCTATCACAGTTTTTCTAATACTTATGCGTACTGATTCCATCGCTTTAAAGTTCATTCACAAGTAGTATCATTCATTTCGGTTTTTTGTTTAAGCTTAACCTAAGAGCCAGTTGAATCACTTACAGATGTGACATTACTTCAAAACCGCAGCTTACTGTTCAAGTTTTTTGTCTACACTAAATCTGGAACTTGGTCATACAAGCCCCTGTTTCCATCATTTAAAAGAGTACACTTGTTTGACAATATGTGAAGACATTTTTTTGACAGCATAAGTGGAAGTTCTTTGTCCGACTTGATGGTGCTGATTCCACTCACCATTGTGTGATACACCTAGCAGTCAGGCGCTCCGTTATGTATTATTCGAGGTACAAGAGTGGTTTGTTCGTGAATTTCGTGCGGCAGATATTTTCGGAAAAAAATAACTAAACTAGGTTACGGTCTTCGAAATGTTCTGCACTAAACTGTTTTATTGTGATTACCTGCTAGCTTAATCTGTCCACAACTCACTTTTTTTTAGGGGTTAACAATGCTCCAATGGGCATACTAAGAACAGTATTGATGAGACTTCGGTATCAGTCGTCTTGGCGTTACACTTTCGACAGTTCTGACAAAGCTACTTAGTCTTAAAAACTGCCATTTTCACCTCGAATGAAGATCATGGGGTGAAATAACCTCTCACTGGAGAATCAACACCTCAATCAAAGAATCGCGATTGTTCTCCCTGGATGGTGTTTCTTGTTGAATGTGCATCATTCTTGATCCCCGCGGACGTACAGCAATTACAATGGATTGTGTGCTGTGAAAGCTAACCGTTGCTTATACAGTCAACTAAAAACTCGTTTGGTGCGGTAAATGTACGGCTTACAACTGCTGCTCAGTTACTGTTTTGATAACTGCCTCGATTCATCTACCAATCGCTGACTACCTCAAAAGTATCTGATTTAATCAGTGTGAGGAGCAGCAGAACGATGTTTAAAAATCAGTAGGCATTAAACTTTCTGATTAATTGCACCTAGAAGGACATTCACTGTCATTCGTGAAAACTTATGCATAGACGCTGGTGACTAATTCCCTGCATGCATACGACATGAACAAGTGGACATAAGCCTAATTTCAATTCAAGCTGCTGATCATAGTAGCAGTGAGGAAAAACATTGCAGAAAAACATTATCTATCGAAACGGAACTAAAACATGTAGGAGGAGGTGACAGTAATGTTGATGCTAACACATCGTTGATCTCTGCACGATGCCAGGCCAGAGTGCGGTTCAAACAGATTATTTGAGTGAAAATTAGGTTCCCATATATCACAACTTCTGACTTTACACTACGGCTTAAACTGGAACTTCATAACTCGTAATTAGGTCATTGTTCAATCACATCAGACTAACACATATTTCATAAGGAGACAACCAGAATGAAAGGATTCGAAAAATTAAATGATATTGTGGAATGACCATTTCAGTCATCTATCGTACACGATACAAATGAGACCACAATCAAAAATAACCTGCCAAAAATCCGAATAACTTGTTGCTCAGTAAAAGGTACAGTCGACCGTGTGGATGGATGCTGTGTTTAGGTCTAGACTGACTACAATAAAAGTGGTCTCAGAAGAACATTGAGTGATGTCTGTGGACAGGACCCTTAGAGAAGTGTTCAACATACCTCAGACATAAAACAATCTATCTCAGTGACATCCACTAGTCTGGCCATTGAACAATATTGTCGTGGACAGACGGCGTTGTTGAGCTCTAGGCATATGGTACACTATGGTGAAAAAAGGCAGGACCGTTAGTATGAAGTAGGTGGACGAAGTGGAAAATGAGGGAACTGTTCCATAGCTTAAAGATTTCTCAATGTGTAGACTAAAGAGTGCATTCTGTTGCGGATTGCTGCTTCATCAATCTTGCTTTGCGTGCTCATTATTTCTAGTGTAACAAATGAACTCTTACTACCACACAAAATGTAATCTCCACCTAATTTTTTTAGCATTTATTGATCTATCTTCTTTTTAGCTAGCCAAAGACCGGATGCACTCAAAAAGATCTCGCTCTCCTGGTTACCATGTTTGTGCCTCCTTTTCGCATTACGTACGCATCAACCGATACAATGCAGTAGCCATGACTCAGCTGTTTATAGAACAGTTAACGGTACAGGATTTTTGTTATTTTCTGTTGAGCTTTCATCCCGGTTACTTTAAATCTTTTCAGAGCAAACGCAGACGTGCTTTTCTTTACTGAATAATGTAGTCATCTTTCTGTTAAACCGACTTAAACTGCCCAATGCAAATGTGTGAACAAACTCCGCGTGGTACCCTTTAATAAGAAATATAATTACCGTGATATATTTACTATGTACATTTCAAAGACCTACAAAAAATCTTTCAAGTAAATCCTGTCGTCAATCGAGTTATCTCAACATATGGAGAAGGAACAGAGCGGCTAAACCTCGTATGTATACGATGGATTCGACGGTCGACTTTTCTAGATATCTTGTAGACATTTAACCTCATTTACATTCCTTCAACAAAAGTGTTTCGAAAGACTTTAGATGATCACGTTTGACATTTCTTAGATTGCACTATTCTAAAGTGCAATAAGCACTATAACAACTCTACCTGTTGAATGATTAAATGCGTGGATTGAAACCGCAATTATTGCAGCATTATGTTTTGTACACTTTCAGGTATAGGAATTGGCATCACCTTCGTGCGTGTATTCGGTACGTTGGCCGAATACTTTTCTCGGTACAGAATTCTCGCTGTGGCCGTGTGTAGCAGTGGAGCAGGACTTGGTACTATTGCCTACTCCAAAATTATTGACTACATGATTGAGACTTTCACCTGGCGAGTAGCGCTCATCGGACTCGGTCTGATTCACTTACATCTGCTTATGTTCAACCTTATCATCCGTCCACTCCCTCCAGATGTGCGCCATGAAACAGATATCCTGATACCGGATCATCCGGATTTAACGGAAGCTACTTTGTCTCCAAATATCAAAGTTGATCCATACAATTTGTTTGCTTCAGCCT
Source organism: Paragonimus skrjabini miyazakii (assembly GCA_014338405.1). Lineage (NCBI taxonomy): Eukaryota > Metazoa > Platyhelminthes > Trematoda > Plagiorchiida > Troglotrematidae > Paragonimus > Paragonimus skrjabini miyazakii. The sequence continues at coordinate 98,668 of JTDE01000836.1, forward strand.
ACAGTCTTCGTAGCATGCGTGGCAATACGTTTAACAGTTTTGTAGTACGCAATGACGGTGGAACTGGTCTCAAGAGTGAAGTGACTGAGTACGGCGATCGGGGAAAGCCGGCAGAACAAATTCGAGTGGTAGTTGAATTTGTTCGAATGGATTACAATCCAACGCTACCGCAAAAGATTTGTATGCATGAACCAACGTTTCTCCCGGATATTGGAAGAAATCTTCAGAAACAACTGGAAGAGACAGCCAAAAAGTGTCTGATGGACGTTGATTTCGCATTCCACACAATATATATCCCCATTATCTTTCTTTTGGGTGAAATGTTAGTTGTGCGGCCACCGGTCTACAGTCAAGTCATGGATGTTGGGAGTAGATCCACGTTAAATCACATTTTAGACAGTCAGATGGATATTGGTGGCTCAGCGGTTACCGGTCAAGTTGTACCAAAGCAACATTCGAAGCCACTGACGGATTCATTCGCCTGTTCCATGGTGGCGAGTCACGACCGAAGGCTGTTAAAACAGACCGTACGTGCAGTACTAAACGAAGCACGAGTGAAAGTGCAACAGGCCATCAAGCGACTGAATCAACGAGGATTACTTGTCTGCTCCACTCCGATAATAACTTTGATTGATCAAACGAATTACATTGCGCAAACAACATTTGGTTCATGTATGTCATCTGATTACGTCTGCGTTCTGCCGTATCCTGAAAAAGAAGAGCAAATAATGGTTGAAGAACCAATGGTGAAAAAAACAACACCGTTAACCTCTGGCTTCACGGATTTAGAATCTGACAAAGGCCTACAATCAAAATTGACCAAACAGTTTGTGGAGGATTCAGTCAAATCGACAGCTGGGTACAGTGACGCACCTCAATTGACTGCATCAAATACGATGAGGTTCCAGTCTAAAACGGACACTACTCGTCGTTGTTCGCAAGAGCTTTACATCTCACTTATTTCAATCGATAGGCCGGGTCAGGCTGCTGATCTTCTTGCCTGCAAGTTGAACTACGAGCAAAAATTGGAAGCCGATGAAGAACACAGGAAGGATTCAAGTTTCTTAGCCAACTGTCCAATTGCCAAACCTTGTTTTCTTGCTTTCCTGGTATCGCGTGTGTTCACATGCATAACCGACGTAATAATGTATGCCCATCTAAGCAATTTCGGCATATGGCTTGGCTTTGATTCAAGCTCGGCGGCCGGTCTATTATCGTTCATTGGAATGGCAAGTATGATCGGTCGATTGGGAATTGGTTTGCTTGGTCAGTTTGCAAACAAAGTGGAAGCTCGCCTAACTGTTGGTGTCACGCTTCTGTGTGGTGCGGTTGCTGCAGGTTTCTTGCCATTTTTCACCAACTATATTGCAATGGCAGTACTTGCGTTTATTTACGGTCTGTGTATCAGCCCGAGCTTTGCCTTTTCCACGTTAATCACCATTGAACTGTTGGGTCCGGTACAATACGCACGTGGGATGCCATTCCTGTTCCAGTTTGAGTCGGCTGGGGTCCTAATTGGTGGTCCCTTAGGCGGTAAGTTTAACACTGGTAAACGTTCAACAGTTTTCGCTTAACTCTGAGATGTTTTCCTATTTGTAACTGAAAGGGCACATCTTTTAGAGGTAAGGTTGAAACTAGGCCTGTCGAATCATTCCGTACACTTCATGGTGGCACATCAGGATACAGTAGCTAGAGTAAAGAATAGTCTGACCAGCGTTTGTTCGGAAATAAGCAGGCAGATGATCGTTGCGTAACTGTTCATATGCAAGCAAATGTAACCAAAACAGTGGCACCCAGATATAACGAGACCATATTTTAATATCTACAAGCTGTTCACTCGTTAATCCAGAGGCAACTGAATACTTTGTCTATCAATACAGAAACTATCATTCACAGTGAAGTGAGATTCCAGGGATGAGGGTGTTACGTGAAGGTGAGAGGAGGTTGGACTGAATGATGTGCACTTGACACTAATCATTCGTACACATTCCGATTTATCACCTGCTAGTTTCATATATACATGCAATATAACATTGTAACCTATGCACTCGATAAGAGTTACCTGAAGTGGCTGTTGCGAACCTGATAGTTTATAATTGCTTAGAGTAACCGCCGTGAGTCTATCGGAAATAAAAGGTCGTTTGTTAAGAAGTATGTTTTAGGTTATTCATGTACAGGCCAACTGCATTACAATTTGTACAACCACGGTTACTATGCAAACAAGATTTTAAAAAATCTGTGGCAAGTGCCGTGAGCAACTTTGAATAGGAGAACAAATGTGTGTCCAAACTCACTTCTAGAATTGCCAAGTGAATAAAGGGTTCTATGAAAACTTTAAGGTTCAAACAAATGTCTTCTGATTGCACAGTCGTGGATATCGAAAACAAATCACAATCGCTTCCGCGGAAGGCCAGAACACGAACTTTGGCTCATTCGGATTAACAATTGGGCAAGCGGTAAACAGAGTGATCAACTGTATCTTCTTCTAGTTAGTGGCTGCTCTGTTGATTGTTGTTGAGCGATTACAGTTCAGACATGCTATTTCTTCCACTGAACATGTCTCATGCATGCAGCTATAGAGTGGTCAGTGACTGACTGATTACGCGGCCATTTGGATAGAATTCCCTATACAGAGTTATGTAACTGGAGCACTACTGCCAAATGATAGTAGCTGTTTCATTCCAATCAACTTTCTACCAGTTAGCTCTTTTCAGGAAGAGGCGCTATACTTGAATTTTGCCACTGCCAGGATTAGAACTTTGGTCACGTTTTCATGAGGCAATTTTGCTGACCACTGCGCCACTGAACTCACATTAAGCACAACTGAGTCATCTTATGTAAACGCTCAGCCACATTCGTTTATGAGTAACGCCCAGATTGCTCGATCGGTTCGGGAGACGACAGAGTAGCAGACCTGTTAATTCCAGTCTGTGACCCACAATCATAACTTCACAAGTTCAGATTACTGAAATCGTTAACTTGTACAAATTGGATTGGATTGGAAATTGTGTCATGTACTTACCGACGACTCATTTAACCGGATCATCTAGATGAAGGGGTGGAGTGTGTACCAGCCCATGTTGAGAACGTGTCATTACAGAAAGAGGGCAAGTATGCAGTCGGTCAACAAAATGAAGTTGAGCGCAAACGCATATGCGCACGAGACAAAAACACTAACCAATTGACTTCTTAATACATTGCCGGCTCAAGTGAATCCACCATTCAAAATTTTCAAGTAAATTAAACCTGTACAGTAAAACTGAACAGGGAAGTGTCTCCCACTGGCCGTGTGCTCAACCAATCGCTAATCCGCCATCGGTAAACGGTAGCGAACGTGAGGCATGCTTCATGAAGTTTTTAACGATAAACAGGTAGGCAAGTAAGTAGAAAAAAATTGCAGTTCTGGTGTAGGGCGGTACGCTGCGTAAATCAGATTCTTCAAACTTACACCTAAAAAACGGAGTACAACCCGCCTTGGGTGAACCATATGGGGTATTGGCCTTGTATAGTGTGAGCAGGGAGCTTGGTTGTACAAGCAGCATAACCCGACACACAGGAGTACCTGCACATTCCGGTAACAAACATCTGAACTTGGTTCTATGAAGAACAACCAAAAAACCAGACTGTTCACTAAACCAGCCTCCAACTTTTTCATTGTCATTAAGTCAGTCAATAAACGTGTTATGCAGAATATAAAACACATCATGTGAACTCATATGTGGGCTATTACAAAAGCACTGTAAATCTGTGACTTATCTTAAATCGTTCATACGGTTTTCTCTAGTATACACAGTTTCATTTCCATGGAGACATATTGAACTTAGGGTGATGAATTTGTGAAACGCGCGCTGAACCTCTTTTTATGAATTGATTCTGTAACAACCTTTAAATTATTTAATGGGAAGTGACTACGACCCGAACTTATCGCTTGGATCCGTTTCTCAGAAATACATCGTATTACATGAACAGTGCAGGATTTTCAACAAAACTCGTTAGGGTATGTTTGTTTACGAGTTCGAGTCTGACAAAAACCTTACTGAATGTTGCCCTATTCATATCATCAGCTTTATATCAATTGTTCCGATGAATCATCTTACACATTCTAAAGAGTCAACCAAGCGTGCTACTTGACCATTTGAAAGAGCAATAGTGCTTTTTTTTAGTCTTGGATCTTGTCTGCATATGCAGCGGACAGTCTTTCGGGGGAGGGGTGGCTGTGCATCTGGACACATTTCTCGGCATTCCTGTCTCATTGTGAGTGTATTATCAGCCAGGTATTCGGCGGATTCTTCACGAAGATAATGTAACAAATAGTAGACAATCAGTGAAGAACAAATGTCTTTGATTTTCATGTAGACTGAACCACAATTGATCGTAGTTGTCGCATTCCCATAGACTTTCTAGTCGGTCCCTTCCGAAAAGGAGCACTAGACTCAAGTTTCGCTCTCACTAGAGCTTGTCTGTAGTGCATATCCTTGCCATTGCCGGTACTAGAACTCCGGCCACGCTTTCATGATTTTGTTGGGCACACGTATGTAAACAACCAACCAATCGATGGTTTGCTGCGTTGCCAAATGAAATTCGTGCTTTGTCTGTGTTTCTCAAGGCTATGTTCAGATCAGACTCGTTGCACAAAACGATGCAGCTTATTCCATGAAGCTTTCAAATGGCGCGTAGTATACGTCACCACTTTCTATCCAACTGGATCGGTGTCATCGCATTATCGTCCAACATAATCATGTGGTCCAAACAGTCCACATGTGTGTGACAGCATATGCGCATCACGCGAAAGTCCCTGTTACGCCTTGTTAAAGTCGGTATACGAACTAGCCTGACGAGTGATAAATGAAAGCAACTGTCCAACGTATCTTATCTTCAAGGTATCAAAATTACGAATATGAGTCTTCAGAAAATCAGCAGCTCATCACTCGTGAAGTTCGTAATAAAACTGTACGGATGGCCAGCCTGTGATCAACCGTTTTTTGCAAACCTACTGTTTTTATGCCCGTAGCTCAAGGGCTGGTAACGAACTCACATCCAAATATCTTCAGTAAGAGAGAACTCTGCATTTTTGAGGAGTTACTGACAAAAATCGAGTGGGCCTTAAATTGCAACACTCAAAATATCTGAGACATGTCGGCCCCAGAACAAAAACCGAGCGTCGTGAACAGTGAACTTAGCTAAGAAAGTCTTTGTTAGTTTACATCAAGCTTGCTGTACTAGATCAGTAGTACAGATTGAAGTTTTCAAGCAGACGCAATTGCTGGATGTGAGTACTTCCGTTTCCGTCAAGAAAAGCGATGCAACGCTGCAACACACAGCAAGACATCAGCAGATAAGAGGTTTTCACTAATACTTAACTGGCACATATGCAACGCTGAGTAATTGTGAAAAGCGTCAGGTTTTGGATTTCAAGTATATGAATTCCATTTAAGTCTTTGGTTGTTCGCCGATCTTCGCATTTAGATTGCAGACGCTTCACTACGAAACGAAGTGATACCATTAGTGCATATGCGTTTGAGTCATGGTTGATCCTAAGTTTAGCCTATGGAATAACGGCTGGTGATTTCAAAGGTCAACAAGAGTTTGTCACGGTTTGCTCTCAAGTTAGCAGCCAGGTAGTGTATCCAGACCAAACAACCGGAAAGTCTAATTACCATATTCAAACACAACTATACCATTTTCCATACTGGTTTACTCTTTTAGGCATAAGAATGTATCTTTCGTATAAAAGCCTTTCGTTTTACTGCAGTAGAATTTCTCCATTATATATTCAGGCTGTGGAAGTGGCTTATGATTAGTCTAGTGGACTCATAATTTGCGGCCTTTTTGATTGCGTCTGCACGCATTGGCTGCTGCGCTAGGAGAATGTCCGCGGGAACACTTGGGTTGTGAAGGCCGCCATGTGGTCCAATCATTGGCTTGTGCCCTCTATCCTCTCTGGGCTGGACTCTATACCTCGATTCTTAGGCATTAAAAACAAGATGACGTCGGTCGTTTTGGCAAGAACCCTTCAGAGGAGGCAGTGATGTTGCCCACGGTTAGATTATTTCAAACTGAACGTCACCCATACTTGATCGCAATATTCGCTTCTGTTGGACTGTCGAATAACAGTAAGCGAACTACTCATAATCCCATATAAATACCACCCTTTGCACATCTGAGTGGGAATTCGTTGGACAGTGATGACAAGAAACGTGACACACAACGAGAATCAGTTTTCAAGATTACCACACCCCATGTCAGAACAATATGCCCACTACCTCGCGGATTATGTTGGTTGAATTAGACAACCTGTGATCACGATCCAAACCTGATCGCAAACATTTGGAGCGTAATTGCTGGCAACCTTTCGGAATCGTATGGTAAGGACTACTGACTCACACGCAGTCCTGGTGCACCGGTAATACCGGAGCCAAGTTTTATTCAGAACTCATGCTGAACGTACAATAAGAAGGCCGACGATTGAAAGTTGATATAAACAGCTCTCAGGAGGAGCCAACGGTCTTGGTTCACGATAATGAACAATAAAGTAGTCGTACAAACATCAAGAGATCTGCGCATCTAGCGAGATAGATAGGCGAACGTATTTTTGGAGTGGGTGAGAGCAGCAATGGCCTGGTGAACGTCAGTGCTCTTCGGACCACAACCTATTGTG
>JTDE01000836.1:128937-144296 GCA_014338405.1 Paragonimus skrjabini miyazakii
ACCCTGCTTGCAGAGTGGGCATACATTGATCTCAATAGATTCACGTATTTATCTGGTACTCCCTTGCGGAAAAGACAGTTCCAGAGAACGTTACGAGCAACTGAATCGAAAGCAGGCTTCACATCCAAAACGACCACCGCCGTTGGCTGTCCATAAGAGTGTCGATGTTCCAAGATCCGTCGCAAGATGAAAATATGATCAACGCACCCTCGACCGGATCGGAATCTTGCCTGTTCTTCGCGTATTTGGCTTTCTCTGGGCTTAGTGAGCCGACGTAAAATGAGGCCAGTAAGCAACTTGGACGCCTTAGACATCAAACTGATGTCTCTGTGGTTGTCACATTGACTTCTGGCCCCCTTAATGAAAAACGAGAGTTACTGTTGATGGACACCGATCGCAAGATGTCTCTTCCAAAATCGGCTGGAGGAATGTTGTCATTTCTGATATCAACCTCTCCATGACATCCTTGAAAAGAAAAAGAAAAACGAGGTCTGAACCAGCAGCCGCATTACGCCTCAATAACTTGAGCTCCAGGACCACTTCTGCTTCCGACGTAGGGCCCTGTAGAACGCAATAACGGACCATTCGGATCCCGTCGTCCGCATAACCTGGTTGGGGCCAGTTTAACTCTACTTCAAAATGTTCTTCCCATCAGTCATGTCGACGCGATCGACTGACGATAAGTGAACCATCTTTTCCCATATGGTTTCATTTACACCGACTCGACGACCAGTACAACTGTTGTGATCCAAGAACTCGGATGGCACAAGGGTTGGTTATTGGACAAAGCAACACAGGGGTGAAGCGTTTAAACAAGACCAGAAACAAAACCACTCATTTGCACACGGTATTCGGCCCCAGACCGTCTCGGTTGCTGCAGACGTCAATGCTCAGTTTCTTTAAGTAGCAGGGACTATTTTGGGCGATGTTGCACTCTGGTGTTCCTTGCTACATTTTCCCCTGCGGCTTGTACGATGTCAAAATATATGCTCCGGTCCTACTAATGAATAGCAGTGGTATGAGCAGTATCTTACGATCGCTCATCTTCACTGCACAACCACGGATCAGGGAAAAAAGCCTTATGCTATTCCCAGATAAAAAGGCTTCTTCCATTTCTTTCGATTGTTCGACCAAATAGTGCTCACGGTCTTTGCACAAGCCTTTAGTCAGCTTGCGTTTAAGTACTCGACGGTCACTATCATATTCAGCACCAGGTGGGATCGAGCGACGATTGTCCATGAGGTTTATCGAAATGACGGAAATCCAGTTGTCACAAATAAACGGCTCCTTGGGAAAGTACCTCTTCACAGCATGCTTTCATAGCTACAGTTATTTGTTCCCAGTGTTCGTTAGGATCACTCATCTGAGTCGAACTGGACAACTTTCTCACTAATACCTCCTGGTAAGCGTTCTTCACACTCTCATCACTCGAATGCCAGTTAAGTACCTTGCATTTACGAGCGTAGATCCTCTGGGCAAATGACAAAACAAAACGGGCACGCACAACAGCATGGTCCGAGTCCAGGTGGTTGCTCCAAAATGCAAGACAGTCTTTAGCAGATCGGCGTCATCCGTATCTGACTGCTATATGATCCCACTGTGCCCACGGCTGAAGAGTACACGGAGGTCTCCATGTAACACAGTGCCTCTTCCTGTGTTGGAATGCGGTGCTTGAAATGTGGGGACCATGGGACACGCACAGCTGCAGCAGTATTTCGTCATTATCAGTGCGTTGTGCCCGGACACCGAACACACACCCCAGCCGCTTCTCATCCGGAAAAAGACGACCAAGCTGAGCATTAAAATCGCCCGCTAGTATGATGATGTCTGAGTGTTTAGCTTGCCTCGAAAGGTCAACAAGAGTGTCATAGAACGCATCCTTAGTGGCATCTGAACAGCAGTCCATTGAGGCGTACGACGATAAAATGAATACACAACGCCCTTCTAATTTGCGTCGTCAGACTTTCACCGACGTATTGAGTCTGGCAGCGCACAAGCAACTGTTCACTGGGATCTAATCGAGCAAGCATTGCTCTGCTCTGGAACTCAGTGCGATTCCCACTCCAACTTGACCATGAGATTCGGCTTCGAAGTCACCAGAAACCCTGAGAGAGAAGTGCTTGGATCGACAGTTATCTGGATGCGAGCTCAAGTGACTAACGTTGCTAGGATCGTAGACTTGCATCTCCGACACGCAGCACACATCAAGCTCCAGATTTGAGAGTACTGGCCAGAGCAGCTTGCTGACCGACTTGTCGGAGAGTGCGGACATTGAAGGCGCCAATGTTTACCAGTTGTGGTGACCTCAGAAAACAATTATCGCCCAAAGGCACTGAAGGCAAAAGAATTGGGGGGGGGGGTGAAATAGTGGGAGGAAGTTGTGTTGGGTGAATTATGTCACTGTCGGGAGAACGATAACTTCCGATACTTCCCGGTCGTTTATACCGCGGCGTACCTCACCCCGAGCCTCTGACTCAAAAGTTTGACCTGCGAGACAACAGGTTATAAGGTTTTCTTGGGGGACCATACTCGGAGTCAATGACTCAAGAGTCTGACTCACTTGGCAGTGAGGGGCTTGCCTATCCCAAGGGCGCGGTGAATAAGACCTTGATGTCTGATTCTGAGTGCCGCTGCGCTCAGTGGATTTACTCGAATCGATATCGGGCTTCTGCAAGATATGAGATGTTTTTCAACCATATTGGATAATACGCCGGCGATCACGGTCAACCGTTGGGAGATCGGAGTGGTCCATGTCTGAGGGTACCTTCTATAACTTTTCTTCCTGATACGGATACAGCAGTGCCGCAACTATAGAAACAGTTCTGCTGTATGCTCATAGAATCGTGCTTTGCTATCAAAACAATTCTACGCGGTCAGTAGTGCGACATACGATCCTATGAGTGTAACTGCTTTTCGTCTGACTGTTCCCCTTTGGCCTGTCTGACAACGTTGAATCTCTAAGGACCGGAGTCCTAGTCAGCATAGCCGACCGGATCGCACCAGCACACAAGCCCGACAACCTCGCCAAGGTAACAGTATGGGTCACGGTTTTCTTGTTCACATTGTTATGATCCATAATAAATTTTTCGTTCTGATTGTGCATTATCAGAAATGCAAATACGCAGGATCTGTGTGTTGTAAACCCTGAAAAGATGCGCTGGATCGGTCATGGTATAACAGGGTACTTGATAAAGCTCGAATTTCCGCGTTGAAGTAAAGAAAATGGAGAACCCTCATCCCGAGGATAACGTGACTGTCCCACCGATGGTTTCCGAGTCAGATCAGAAGACGAGTGAGCAAAGCCACCTTGTTCAGTTCCAAAAACGTGTGCAACAGGGCGAAAAATACAGGATATTCGTATGATGCATGATGCCGACAAACATTGTCGATTTAGAAGATTGAAGGACAGTCACCAAATTCAGCAGTAAATGCCATTACGTCGTAAATGAGCATGGCGCATTAGAAGACGAGCGGGTAAAAAGACAGTGAATTTACATCTGGATTGTTCTGAGAATTTCTGTTCACTCTGTTTGGACAAAACCGTTTTCTTGAAGATGGAGGTGGTTTTGGACAGAAAAAATGAAGCTCCCTAACACTGTGAGATAGGGTTTTGATCAAACCATGCCATTACGCTATTGGTCAACTACTCACAATGAACCGTTTGCGATGGTTGGACCAAGTACTCCGTATGCCATCTGATCGTTTGCCGTACTGGGTATTATATACTGAGATCACCAACAGTTGGGTTGGTCAAGCAACAATGTGGTCACGAAATATGAAGATCCTGACTGCTCCACTGAGCAAAGTGGGTAGGTGTCGCCTGCCTGGCTTAAGTCCTTTTGATCACTCACAGCGCTGGTTGGAGACGCCATTCGAGATTGCGGTGTGTCGCATTCAACGGCGTACCTGCACCCACGCCATTTCTAGTTCTTCCACTGGGACTTCTTTTATTAATTTTCAACCTTCTTAGTGGCGTTTTCTTCTGAGATATTCCACGTCACTGTTGAGTTTAGCGGCGATCCAAGCCACAGTACCTTTTAGTTAGGCTCATGGCCGCTATAATGATGATGATGACGCCATTGGGTAAATACTGAAGAGCCAGTGACGTTCATTCCCCATGTTGGGTTGTGACGGACTATTTGCTGAAATGGCATCAATTATAACATTGCAGGCATTCAGTACATATTTCTCGAACAGACTAGAGATTCCAGCGAGGTGTATGTCCTCTTGTAGACGCCGTTTGTTCAATACAGGATTAGGCCCTTTTGAATTCGTACAGCTCGGAGCCGAAAAATAAAACAGTAGTAAAGAAGTTGAGAATTTCAAAGTTAGTTTTACGTAGTCATGCTTTTGACTGAGCGAAATAAACTCTTGGTTTACTTACTGTAGAATGGGAGATTGAGGTAACGAAAATCGACATGAAGACGGTGGGTCGCAGAAGGTTTGAAGATTTGTAATCCACGTAGAATTGCTGCAAACCATCTTAATCAGGCTGTGTTGCGTGTTTGAAGACATTTTTTAAGTTACAACATTGAATATAAGAGGTTTACTATGAATACTCAACATATGTGTTGCTCATCTTCTTCAACGATGAGTCAACTTGGAATGATTTATCTTCATGCCTTACACCCTCAACACCCGAGTGTCCACCTCGTTAAACTGATAGGTCTAAGCTTCAAAGCTCCAACTACCCTGTGTGGTGTCTTACCCACCAGACGTGCACAGAGATAGGATACAACTTTAGTTTTCTTTCAAGACTGAAACGCGCTGACCACCGAACCGGTAACTCAATACACACCTGCTTGTGCATGCTCGACCTTGAGACAATAAATGCATTGTGCGATAAATTGTGTCTGAATTTCACGCCGAACCGCCATGCCGAGACTGATCAACCTACACAACATCTACAATACACCAGTGGTTGTTACCGATGCCCAAAGCCATACAACCAGAGGTAAAGAATGCTCCAGGTTAAGAAGTGTTAAAAAATCGGTCCTACTACTCGAAAGTCCAATACCTATGCAAAGTTCTTACGTAACGAATTACACATTACTTCGTCACTAAAGAACCGAGTTACCAGTAGAAATAGAGCAAAATCTGCGACCTTCCATGCCTCCACTTCATTAATTACACATACCCCATTCACGACTGTGATCCTTATAATTACGGAGGCTGCAGTCCGGAAGATGAAGTCGTTCTATAATGACCAGCTAACCGGTAACCATCTTCCTTGGTCTGGCCTACATAATAGTTTGTTCACTTAATGTCTTATACCAATCGCCTGCAGCATAAGCAGAGTGCCTGTTGTGAAATAGGATTGCTTGGCAGTCCTAGTTCATGACCTAATCGCATCCATAAAGACTGAGCGAGTAAGCATGCTTGAACCTTTCTAGAAACTATGTTGGTACTTGTTTTCCTCCTACTTGAGACTCCACTGTTATTCTCTTCTTTTTTTCTCTCCATACATTTGTACTTATTTATTACGTTACATCTTCACCGACCACTACCAAGACTAACGATAATTCGAGCTATTGTACTCAAGTGTATAGCTCAAAACGGAAACGAATGGTGATGATAGTGTGAGGACGAAGAGCATACCAATCTGGCTGTCTGCAAAGAATGGAATGAACAACGGCAATACCAGCTATCCAACATTCTTCAGTGGGGTGCGTACTTTGATGTGCATACGGAATTGGGTTTATGCGTATGGCGGTTCTAACATAGATAGATATTGCCCCAATATTGCTCTTCACACATCTGCTCGGGTCACACTACGCATACAATGACCGATGAATTGCTTTCACCCGTTTATTTTTTGTTGCTCAAATTCACAAACTATGCATCCGGGTAAAACATGAAAGGTATAAAGTCAGACCATCAAAGCTGACATTCAGAGCTGTTGCCCACATTAGATCACAGTTTAACTGTAAGTCAGTGTTGTCAGTCACAGGTCGCACATGTGCTACCTGAAAGAAAACCGAACGGAAGTGATTCGTGCTGGACAAAACTGTCCATTGGCATGTATAGCTAGACAGATAAGCAAACGAATCTAAAAATGTCAACGGTTCGAGTAGAAGGGTTCTGATGATGAGGTGCTCTGCAAGGAGCTCGAGCGAGGTTAGATTGTATCGAACCATCCTTCCTCCACGTGATCCAAACTCAGAACTGTCGAGTCAAAGCTTAAGTTATCATGAGCATAGAAATAAAGGAAATGCCTATTGTCGGTTCTTGATTGGCCAGTATCCTCTGGCTCTTCTAGGGAATCGACTGTCTCGTTAATTCGCCCCTGGTAATAATCAGTGACTTGCAGTGTAGTGAGCCCAGGTCTGCCCTTCCTAAGCAACGGAACTATGTCTAACACATTTATTCGCCCAACGATTGTGTGATCTCGAATGCGCTTGTATAAGAAGGCCACAGCACCGCTATTGCGATAGCGAGGGAGCATGTTTGGTGTGCTAAATAAAGTTAGCATTTTTCCATCTGCAGAGAATTCGTAACCGTTTTTGAGGAACTCATTTGATCGAATTACTTGTTGAAAACCGAAGTGCGCACAAAAGTTTTTCACATAATTCTCAGAAAACACTTTCCCAAGACCAGCTGGATTTGTTGAACAATGTGTTCCGTCAATAACGAGCTCGGACCAGGCGAGTTCTGTCAACAACATGTTTTGTGTTAAAGGCACTGGTCGAGTTATGCTAATGTGAAGGAAGTCTCTCAATTGCTTCCTTGTGGAGATTTTTTGACAAAGAATTCCTTGAGGAAGTCCACTATGAGTGCAGAAAATGGAATCTTCAATTATAGCTACCGCCGGTAGACAGTTGAAAGCGTGCATGACCACAGTCCATATGTGGTTAAAATGACGCTGACGGCATTCATGAAGAAAACCATAGTAGGTGGAAATGTACTGGCACTCATGATTCCCCCGAATGAGATAGATGTTATTTGGGTATAAAACTTTATAAGCAAATAATAAGGTGACCAGTTCAATCGATCGTTCCCCTCTGTTAACTAAATTCCCGAGAAACAAGTATCGAACAGTGGAGGGATGACCACATTTGCTGAAAATAGTTACCAAGTTCGCATGTTGTCCGAATAGATCACCGACAACAATTAATGGTCTGCTTAAGTCCAGATCCAAACATACAGGATCCTGGAGAAACAGGTCGGCACACAAATTGGCTAGATATATCACCTCGTCTTCCATAATCCTGGCAAAATCACTGCGCACAACCATGCGATCCGTTAGTCGAGTAACAATGGCTTCTGTGCGAACTTTCCGTCTAGAGGAATCAATGACAGGCTCCACGGTAAGTGGCACTGATAAATTCGTGTCATTTTCTTTGTCAAACAAGGCTTCCAGCGGTGCTTTCAACTCTTTCATGAATAGGACCTCAATACAAACGAACAATTAGGGCGGACACAGTGGACGGCAGCGCAAATGGGAAAAACAGCTGACTGCCATACTCACGTGACATTTTAGGGCACGTGGACGCAATCAATACGATGCATTTAAAAAGCACAGTAAATCTGGTTTCCAGTTTTCCACAGAGTTTGTCATATTGATCGCAATTGTTTCATCACCAAGCGAGGTGACACCCTCAGAGCGTAGGAGTTTCAGTGAACGTCTGTCTCTGTATGAAGTTTTAAGATGGTCTTTCGACCTGAAATTTGACTGCCTGTTCCTGCTGTCGTTGACCGTTTGATTTCAAGTCTGACTGGTTTCAGATAAACATTGACCATTTAACGAGCTGACCTTAACTGCGACTGTTCCTTTTGAAATCTCAACAAATCAACTGTATCTTTTTTAAACCCGCTTATGATTAGTTGTATATTTTTGACCTTCGACCACTGTAATAATATGTTTATATTCATTCGTTCAGTTGTGAGTGGGTATGTGGTCGTGGACGCGTTTGCGTCTTCTCAAGTTTTTTCTCTAGCAGTGGTTCCAGGAATTTTTCTAATTTAATGTCAACACAGTAGTAAAATGAGTTTGCAATAACACGAACCGGTTTTTATATCAGACAATTGGGGTGGGTTGGTTGAACAGATAGTCAGTCGGTGGGATTGGAAAGGTCACCACGTCCAGGGGAGGGTCAGGTTAACGAACAATCGTGTATGAACACCCAGGACCGGCCTCAGTCGGTTAGTTGCGGCTACTTCAGCAAACCACAGGGATCTTGAGTTGGGATGGCATAGTAGAATGCTGAGTGCGTAAGTTGGATCGATAATATAGTCAAGACGTGTCTAGCGGAGTTCAGCTGTGGTACATACTCGTTTAATCGAATTTGTTAGTCTCTGCATTGTTTGATGCATGCCATAATCACCTTTAAAAGGCAACTCTATGTGAACTTTCTTTTATATATAAACCGACTCATTTTACTTTCCACTTGGTACTGAAGAGTCAGTACGAAATGCCCAGAGCTACCACTCTTCGTGTCCTAACTGTTTTGTTTAAACCTCTGAAGAGAACGAAGTGTTTTATTGAGTCAAAGGTTGCGTGATTTTAACGTTTCGTTTAGTCCTGTGGGTCGTCGACATAAAACCATGTAAAAATGGCATGACGACAGATAGCGGAATGTCGTAACTCATTACTGAACGCGATGACACAACAAACACTAGCAACGCAGGGGAAAGGCCATAACCCGTGTTCTTCGATTGATTAACCCATTTTGGATACAGGTCTATTAACAGGGTTCACAATGTAGTCAAGTCATCAAAACCTGAGGTTGCTGGCAGTCTTGGGAACCATGTTGATCGAGCAGAATCGACCACCCCTCTGTGCACAAGGTTGCTGAAGCAGCCAGTATCATTCCCGTGGAGTTGATCCTGATTTTGTTAGTGTGCGTCGTGCTTAATTGCTTTTCTTGTTACCACCATATTTCTAAACTACACAATCAGTGTTTGTTTGTATACGACCGACAAGAATAAGCGAAATGTTAACCTCTTCCAATATTTTTCATTTTGACGTGTTGGCGAAGTAGATTAAGGGAATTCAGTGTTTCAAAGCTGTTGAACAAAGACTCCCTGTAAAAGTTACTCGAGCCTTGAACCGTCTGTTGAACTGGCTGTTACAAGGCAGCAATTAAGCCAGCGCATATTGGTTTATGTGAAGAACGCAGACCGTCAGGCCAACTTTATGTGTTTTTCTTTGAAGTGCTGGAGAAGGAGATGTTACCAAAAACGACATCATCCTTGTGAGGCTAGCTAATTACCACATCGAAACCGTTGGCGGTTATGTGAGTGGGATCTTAATGACCCTGCGGCAAACAGTCGCTGGTCTCGATTGTCAACCACTGCGCGAAGTCTGAAAGTTTTTTCAAAGATGTGCTTGAGAAGATCGGCCTTCAAATTTTATTATCCTGTGCTATCGATAGAACTGTCTTTCCTGCTAACTTATTGAAGCTCATCCACAAACTATCATCATTGTCGGACTGATAACGTGTCCAGTATTACAGACGTTGGTAACGGCTGCGGACTATGGATACTTATGTGTTTCGACGACGTTGCCGTTTCCCGGTAAAACAAGTTGAACTGGTGAATGTAGTGTCAAGCGTTATCTAGAGGCTGATCTCTGTTTATTACAGACAGGTAGAGCATAGTTCCGAGTTGCGGTAAATATTCGTTTAATCGGACTTATTAGTATATTTATAATTTGATACCTACCATGATGACTTCTGAGAACAGTTCAATATAAACTTCTTGTTCCCTCATAATGGTCATCTGATCGAATCGTTGTTTTTATCTACTATGCCCTTCTGTTAACCTATTAGGGTAACTATTTCGGAGCGATCAATTCCATTTCTTCTGCAAGACTGTCCTATGTACTGATTTGCTTCGCCTATGTGAATAACTCATTTCCTGGTGTGCAGTTGTTTTAGACTGGTGCGAAATTATTGGCTTTAAGATAACGACTAGACCATATGAAATTTTTGTCGACAGCTCTTTCAATAAAGCCATCGTCCAGGAGTTTAGTGGATATATTTGGAAATGCCGGGTAATCGTTGCCTCAGAATTCACGTTACTTTCAGGAATCGATGGCAACTATATAAGCGCAACACTAGATTATCCGTTGTCCGTTTAGAGAAGCTGAATATTGGTAACCGTTGACGTGGCGTTTTTAGTGTATATGTTACGTTGGCTGTACACTCTTGTTCAATCCTTACCGTGAAAATGTCTGCCAATATGCATTCTGGTTCTAATCATGACAAAACATTCGTACGTCAGATCGGAGCTATTGGCACTGTACACCACATGACGTTAACAGTAGAAGACATGATGATGAAGCATATTGTGGCAAACAACAGCACATCAATAGTAATAATAACAATAATAATAATAATTATTATAATGGTACTAACAATAAAAGACGGCAATGCATCATCGGTTTACGCTGTTGCTTGACTTCTGCGTAACCGTGAGTAGGAGAGTAAGCTCCAACCCGTGTTTACGCACAGAATATTCAAAATCAGAGTGCCTGTACCTTGCGCACAAACAACCGAGCTATAAGTGAAGATGGGCCGTCGTCAGAAGGCAGCCTTCGTGCACCTTTCACTGTCCCGCCTCATTACTTGCACTTACTTAGTCGACAACTGGAGCAAACTAGAGACAAGTTTACGATACTCCGCCAAGTCGGTTGCCGTCTAGCCAAACGCCTTCAGTCAACCACTGTGTGAGTCGGGAGAGCTGTAGTCCGGAAGATATATCCGAACTACGTTGGACATCCCATTGGTAAACGACGACATTTCTTCACGTCGAGTGTTCATCTGTCCACCTGGTCGGTTGCAGCATCTGCAAAATTTGTTTGTTGTGACAAAAGTCAACTGGACTTTTTACTGCACGGTCTAACCACTTACACCTGTGCTCAACTAACGACTGAAAAAGTTAACTCGCCTGATATTCATTACGGAATATCCACCTCTTAGTCTCCTTGTTGCTTATCCGCTCGTGTCACCTGCTGAAAGAGGTTGAAAGTAGACCGGTGTTCAACTACCTGATGCAGTTCCACAAGTTCTACGTACAGCGGTTAAATTTTCCAATCGTAACATACCATAGTCCTAACAACCCCCTTATGCATGTAAAGTTCAAACTTTAAAAAATTGACCGGGATGTCGGATATAATCCAGATTAGCAAGTACCATCCTAGCCTCGGAGACACAAACTTTTTTTTTCATCCGTAGTACCACTTTTTCGTTGTTGATGCAACTTCCTAAGTATCTAAACTGGTCAGCAATCCCCACAGCCTCATCATCCGAAGAAAAATCTACACCTTAGAGTGACGTTTTCCAGTTTGAAGCTGCAAAGCGCATTCCGAAGTATTCAGCAATAAACGAAATAACACTTGGCATTGTTTGCGTTGTCAAAAAGTTGTCAAACAGTAACAACTTGTCGGTGATGTAGTCAAGATGAGTCGGTATTCCATCAGGTGGGACGTCTCCGCTAGCATTTTGTTTTCTGCCGACAGTTCTCCATTAGTTCGTTTATGATGCCGAGAATGTCACACAGTTCACCGTAACCCTCAACCTGCGCGGGGGTAGGAATAAAGTGCCGATAGTATTTTCATGTCTATGTTCGTTAAACCTGTGCGTTCAAGCAAACCTGGAAGTATAGATCTATTGAATAGATTCAACGCACATTTACGGTCAATCACTACAACAATTGTTGGTCGGTGGTATAAATGACGCCCTTCTGACAGTTGATGAAGTAAAAACTTGATCAATACATCCCTATACTACATACAGAGCGAAGCCCTACCTGTATATTTCCACTGTCTGCCTCGTGACCAGCAAGCAGTTTATAAAATATAATGAAAGCCAGAACCCTTGTTATTACCAGGATCTAGTTGATCACCCAATAGTTTTAGCAAACCATTGACTCATTTTCTTAAAATTACCAAACGACCCCAGTACACAGGAGGAATTCTGGCGTTCATGCTAGTCGAAACAACCCTGAGGCTTCTAATTAGGACTCCCAATCTTGCTTGAAAGGTGCCGGGAGGAAGTCGTACGGGTTAAAAACTTTATCACGCTTGAACGCCGAAATATAATACCCGACCTCGATTTTGTTACGCGGTTTTGAATCTGTTCACCAAGACAATATACTGCAAAACTGTGACAGTAACACAGTAGGAGTAGGAGGTAGGTAAAAATGGAATTTAGTATGTTCTAGACTTATTATGGATGAGCATAACTTCTGCCTAGATAATAACTTCACTTACAGATGGAAAGTTTGGGGACCAAATATGAACGTACCGTGAATCTGTTGACCTTCATCAATTCGCTACATGACACTCCACCGCAACCCCAATTGTCTGACAGAAAGAATGTTCGTCTAATTAACACACATCAGTTGAGTTATGATGGCCTTTGAAGGGAAGATTCAAAAACACCTGCTTCAAAGGGACCGTAATCACAGCAGTCTTGATAAAGAAAACAGAATTGTGGTGTCTCATTAAGGCCATTCCTGTGCACGGACACCTCACCGTAACACAAGCTTGTCAGATGGCTCGTAGACAATCTTCTTCCCAAATGTCAAATGTTTACCCTCTACTGTGCAATAGATTCCTTCGAACTGGCACAAACTTTGTAGAATGTATCCGTGAGTTTCCGTAAGATGTATCATGTCGATGTTGACTCCTTATTTACAAACTTTCCCCTTCGTGAAACAGTTGACTTTTGTGCCATCTTATTTCCTATCAAAATTGACCTTTTTGTTTCCCAGTTGATTATCTCAAGGAACTTATACTTTTATGTACAGAGAATATCCGTTTTGATTTTGCGGGATCATCTTACAAACAAGTTGATCGTGTAGCAATGGGTAGTTCATTGGGCCCAACACGTGCAGATATATTTTTAGGGATGATTGAATTAGGATTAGCTGATGGTATGGATAGTGCCAACCTCTATAAGCGATATGTAGGTGATATTTTGGTTTTTACCACTAATATTCATTTTGTTTCACTTTTAAACCTTTTCAATTCTGGCTCACTACAACACACAGTGCACCGTAAGGCCACTTGAAGCGGTCAGTATTTGCAATTTTCTTCTTTTGCGAAAGTTACCTATAAACGAGGTCTGGTGAGAACCCTGTTTCATAGAGCCCGGGAGATTTGCACCGATAACTGCTTTCAAGGAGAGGAGGAGAGATGAATGAAAGTGTTGCTCGCGAACGGCTATCCTGAGAAGTTCATCGGTGTTTCCTCTAACTGCCAACTTGGTACTCGTGAGTCAGTATCAAATACATGCATTTACCACTGTTCGTTTTCTAACTCCTTCGTTGAAACTCAAGAGAGAAACTAATTTTTTAAGAGTTCAAGAAAACTTTGTAGGCTCTACATTCGGAGATTTTAACCCCCAAAAATTCTGTTCGTCAAAGGCTACATCCAATTTGTTTAAAGAACAGTTGGCAGCTCATTCTGAACATGTTTTGCACAGGGACATGATGTCTCACTTAATGCTCCTTAAAACGAACTGAATGTGAAAGAAATAAAAAAGAAAGCCCGGCTAAAATGAATTGTATGATCTGACAAGGATTCGGATGCAGATACATTATCTTAGGTTTGTGCCTCAGTGCTATTATAAGACTAACATGACCCTATTCTCACCTACGTTTTTACTACACGGTATGATTGATCTTATACAATAAAATAATGCCTGAAAATTGGTTCCATATGCACGAACCTCTTAAACTCACTTAGAAATATTACCTTTATCATGATTACTATTTGATTACATCAGAAATATGCTGTGATAAGTTGGAAATGGCTTGCCAAATATTACTGACGTAGCAACCAGTGCTCACTAACAGGATAAGTCAGACATGACTATACAACAACACTGGAAGTTACTATGCAGAAGTAATCTTTAAAAACTGCTCCAACTAGGTATGGAAACAATTAGTCATCTATCAAGATTATCAATTATTCCGTTCCCTTGGTTATATCCTTAAGCAATGGCGTTTCTGAGAACAATCTGACCTTTACGCTCACATTGTAATGCTTTTTTATACTGAAGAAAAGATACTTTATGAAACCGGTGCAGACACACTTGTTTCAGTTTTACAAAAATGCCCTCGGCATGATAATGTCTGTTTCCCATAAAGATTTTCAATTCAAGTCTAGTTGTGTCCAATTTACCTTGAGTTACTGAAAGGTGCAGTAGCTTTTAGGATGATCTACTGAAATTCTTGAGTCAAATATTTGAATCAACAAACACGTACTGTTATGTTTTCATTTATGGGTCCCAAAAAACTGTGAATTTTCAAATTCTGTGTACACAACCTATGGGTTATCGATGAATAACAACTCCGATGTAATATAATTATGAATAAAATCAACGATGTTGATTTCAAGTAACCACATTTATTTTCTCCTGGTGGAAACTAACGAGGGAAGGTGAAGAATTAGACAAATTTATACTAAAGCATTTTCAAAAGATCAAACTACCACCAAGGTCACATTTGGCCTCAGTGATTACTACATACGGGCACAGATACATACGAAAGGTGATGTTATCGTCACTTGAACGGGTTATTCAGTAAGTCAAGATATTGTAGTTGTCCTGGTTAGATGAGGCAGCTGTGTCAGAAGTGTAGATTTATTTGTAGGGATACTACGCTGAGAATGAGTATGAGGTTCATCTCGGCAAGGAATTCGTTGACGGTGATGGGGATACACCCGGAGCAGCATAGTTCCATTGTTCTTCATCAAGTTCAGGGAGTTCATTGGGGGCTTTTTCTAACCCAAACTGTCGCATTCGACGAGATTCAGCTAGAATTATCGCTGCGAGAATTGCTCCAGAACAAAGATCGCAGACACCGGCGAAGATAAAGCAATCCAGATATCGACCGCTCGCTTCTTTGATGACACCTGTGAAAGTAATATAACATCCCAGAGAATAGCATGATAAACCGGTTCTCATATGTCGGTTCAGTCGATTTAGCAATAGTTGAACGATATTTGAAGGGTGGTCAACGCCACTGACCTCACGTTAGGCACGACCGAATTATCATATACGAACGCTCGTCATATGCGAAAGCTCAATCACTTTCGCTTGTGAGTAATCATCAGGTTACCCGATTGCCTCGAGTGCAGACACGATAACTGTCCTGTTAACTCCAAGCGACAGTGATTGTGTCTTCTCTCGAGGAAATCGGGCAACTTGATGGTTGCTCACAAGCGAAAGTGATTGAGCGTTCGCATATGATAATTCGGTCGTGCCTCATGTGAGATCAATGATGCAGTGGTCAACACGGTTGCCTCATGAGGGCGTGGTAGGGGTTCTAGTCCCGGTCATGGCGAGGAGATGCACTACTGCCGAGCTCTAATGAGAGCGAAACTCGAGTCTAGTGCTTCATTTCGAAAG
>JTDE01000836.1:154509-167658 GCA_014338405.1 Paragonimus skrjabini miyazakii
TTCTGCTTTTCGAACCACCTCTCGAACGGTTTGCCTCACTTGTTTGCGATCCCGCAAAGCTAACATTGCAGAAGCGAATGAATCACCAACTACAGCTGGATGTTGAGGTTGTTGACTTCTATCTGAAATGTTGACTCCAGAAATTCTGCTTGCAATCAACTCCGTTACATCAACACCGCCCGCACGCTTTTGGGTTTCACTCACCGAAAATTTCAACCAAGGTTCACCATATATGAACATGATGGGAACGAGTGCTTTAATTGTAATTATTTGTGTGTTTTCCATCACAGATCTTGCTGCTTTTTCGATTTGATCAAATACAACGGAACCAGGATCATTGAGGAAGGTGATTTGAGATATGCAAAAATTGTTCTGACTATCACCCATTCGAGTAACCATAACGAATTCGATTACCACCTGTAGGTCATGAGTCGAGAGTAATCGTCGAGACAACTCTTCTACTGTACAACTTTGCATGCTTCGTCGGCTTTGGATACTCATCATTGACTGGAACAAATTAAGACCTTGAACCTCCGGTTTCCCTTCCGCTGTCAACACAACGTTGGCATTGACAGTGCTCAAATCTGGTTGATCTGCTATTATGACATCTGCTTCCGGAGTTGGCTCAGAAGGTACTGGACGCATAATCAGAGTAAGTGGTATCATGTTCAAATGAATCAGAGCGATAAACATTAGAGACACTCTCCAGGTGTACGTGTCAATCAGGTAAGCCCCAAGGGTAGAAAATATGAATGTGCCCAGTCCGGTTCCACTGCTGCCCATGGCAAGAGCAAGTACACGGTATCGATCGAAGTAGTCGGCCATAATCGCTAATACGCGAACCACGCTGATTCCAAGACCGATACCTATATGGTTAGGGCATATGGATAGAAATCCCTTTAAATTGCGTATTTCGGGGAAAAACGTTTATCTTACACACACATAAGTGGGTTACTAACTGTTGTGACCCTCACATCGAGATATAAATTTGGATCATTCATTCATTCAGTCAGTCAGGCAGTCAGTCGGTTAGTTAGTCAGTCAATCAATCAGTCAGCCAGTAGTTGAATTTTGAATATCTCATCACTATACCAAGTACTGACTTCTGTTATTTTGCTTTTATGTAAACCTTTAACGCTGCAATTGTTTGAGTTCGTAGAAGCTTATTTTGCAAAAGCAAATGAATATTGAGAGTTATCAACAGCATGCACTTTATTTGGTCGCTGGTTTAGTGGAGGCTGTTTCTAGTGAGACTAAGAAATGGGGTGTAACAGAACGAGTCCAAGTGAATTAACCATTCAATAATATTTCGTTTTCCCTCTCATGCGGACAATGATTTGAGTCACATATTGCGAGATATTGCAATGTATCTGCTCTCCAATTTAGAAACATCGAGTTGGAATGCAGTAAATCTACAATAGATTACTGGAATTCAAATGAAATCTCATTTTGACAAAACTGATGAGGTTACTGACAAATGGATTGAGAATAACACAACGGTATGATCCAGTTTTTATACTCAATGTTTCAACCATTTCGGGTGGTCTTCCTCAAGAGTGTTGTAATCGAAACCACACTGATGGGGTTACTATCAAAAGTGTATTGGATGCACATAAGTACACCAGACCCTTTAAAGGTTTGAAATAGTGGGCACCAAAGAAAATGATTCACTTCTACTTGCTATTCAAGATATAAATATAATAACCGTTACACACTATATAATGCTGATTTTAATAATTACCGACTGTACTAACATACTGGTGGTTAACAGCAATACTCACTTGTCAAACTTTCATGGAACAGGAACCGGCTCTGCCTTAGAAACAGCATAGGTGGACCGAATGGGGAGTAATTTCAAGCAGAAACCCATGTCTAGAATCCTATATTCACCTTTGGAGTAACCACAACTTGTGATCAAATAGCAAAACTACATAGGCATGTTTCACTGGCCACCTTCGTTAACTGTACTTCCATCGCGCATAATATAGTTCACCATTAGCATTGCTCACAGCACTGATCACGAGTGGTCACTTTCCCTACGAACTTCTTCAGCCACAGGCTGTATGAATGACTAGTGTTTTAGACAGGAAAAGAAACGCCACCTATAGCGATTAAACTAGTGACTATCGTCTTCATTTTCATGTGCGAAGTCTTATGCCTTCTTATGCTTTACGCCATTCAGCTGACTTGAGGGCAAAGAATGTTTGGTGTGTCAAACGCCTAGTGCGAGTCCTTACTGTAAAACGTCTCAAAATCTGAACAAATGAATTGGATTAGTTAATCTTCCAAAATATTCACTTCTTAATCTCGGTGTTGCCTACCCCTTGATGTCACATGGTGCACACTCGATACGGAAAAGCATATATATGGTAGTCCAATCACGTACGTTACCATCATTGTGACAAACAAGGGTATAAGCACAGGACACACTGTACATTAAAACTTTCCGTACTCCATATGGTCTACTCCTACATAAGAGAAGGATCAAAGAATGGGTGCTCACAAAGCAGGACAACTGACAAACGGAATCGCCGCGAATGAGTCATGTTAATAGGCGCTCTAATGTTATTCGTTGGCACACGCATATTACGGTCACACAAGTAACACATCCAACTAGTTAGTCGGATCATTAATGTAATCAGTATGGAGCGGTGAACGAAAAATCATATGTTGAGTCCTCAACTCTCATGACTGTTAAAAAATTAAAGTGGATCCCTTGCCACCGCCCCAGCCAATAGCCTAAATAGTTCGACTTCTCACTGCGTTTATCGAATTACCTACAGTTGAGGTAGATAGAACCAGTAGGATGTTGAATACGTGTACAAGGGTATCTACAACTTTGTCGTTACTTGTTTGTTTGCTTATCAAATCACTAGCAACCATGCGAACCTAGTTAGTCGATGTGAAAACATGTGTTGGTTACCGCGGCTCGAGTCACTCTTTTGCATTAATGCCCGGAATAAGTGGAAGTTGGTATTGGAAGTTACTGAAGCCAACTTAGTCACACGTCAGTTGCCGTTCATGCCCAGCCAGAAACTATCACTGGTGACCCTGAAATTACACACCTTAAATTATACACTATTCTGTTGTCATATGGTGGTGGATTATCAAGTCGGAGGTGCGAGTATTCCAACACTCGGCGGAATACCCTAACGGGGGGAAGGTACGTCCAAAAGCCTAACGTCAACAGTCGTAGTAGGTGTTGGTAGTAAACCAGGTAGTCTTGAGTATTGCAAAATCCGGCATCATAAAAACGATCCATTACCCACTCTCGGTCTTGTTCCTTTGTGAATTCCTGAATCAGTGCCGCCCTCGCTTCTTGATGTGATGTTGAGGCCTTTGATTGATTGCTCGTTCGGTGAACAATGTTCCCGATACCGTCAAAAGTTGTGTTTCGCTTTTCTGTCCGTTGCACGCCACAATCGCCTCAGTTTCCGACAGCCACTCTTCCACGTCACCATTCCCAAATTGGTTTGGCCTTGGCAGCTTCATTGCGTTGTGTTCAGGGCACGGCATCATGGTAGCGAAAAGTCGTCCAATGAAACACAATCTTTACTGTCCAATTCGCTAGTTGCCACGCTACGCGCGTGCCCGCGTTCATTACTCAGGTTTCCGGGCCACAGCACCCTGGTTTCCGCCCTCATGCCGTGTGCACTCCTGCTTGGCCTGCGTGTGTGACCGACGCCTTCTTGGGGGTGGTGGTGGTTCCACCTGCCATTCTTCGTCCATTGGTCCGATTTAGTAGAGCGATGGCTCGTCTGGTCGCCCGTAATTGCAATCAATCCACTTTGGGCTTTGACCGTAATCCACGACCGTGTCGAGATATTCCTCCGATTGTTGGGATACTCGCGCCCCAGATCTGGTCGTACATCCCATTTTGTCCGCCACGTCTCGCCCGTTCGTCCGATCCAGGTGAGCGATGACCCTCGGTTGTCTATGCTGTCCCTGATCCGCTCGTCATGGACTTTAGGACGCATCTCCCTCGCGTTGAGATGTTCCGTCTAGTGTTGGAATACTCGCACCTCCGGTCTGATAACCCACCACAATATGGACACTATCATTTTGTTTGATGTTTTGAACCATTAATGTCACGTAATTTTGACTGAAAAAAAAAACATTTACACGGCAATTACGTAAGGCATAGGTTGGTTCACTACTTGTTTTGATTTCTTTTGAGATAATTCCCATGGTCAACATTAGTGCTACGTCAGTGATTCAATATGATGCGCAACTGCCACAAAACCATAGAGAAAGGAACAAACCATAGTTTGTTTGAAACCCCTGGCTAAACTTGAACATATATTCGCAAAGATCCAATCCCTCGCACAGTGCCTGCAGGACAGCAACTCCCCTGAGATTTTTACCGCCCACACTTCATTGATATTCATCAGTTTACGAAAAATCCGATTAAACAACGGTAACATTCACCACACTGAACTTACCTAGTTGTCATATCCCCAAATATCTCCCGCCAGAGGTCAGGTGGGCCAGAAAACTCAATTCCAGGTGCCAAGCACGAGCTGCCGCCCCTTACTAATCAGCGGCAGTTTCAGTTTACGCTCATCAAGTCAATGGTTATCCATCTTGTACTTTACGCCAGTTAGCAGCGGCTTGGCTAGAAGTATTGAATGTCATAAACGATGACTGGCTTGTAGTCAATAACTTATTGGCGACGTGCTTGTGCGGTTCCCGGCGCACGACATAAGCATGTAAAACTGTGCATTTCGGGGAGCCGGTTGGTGAACTTGATTGTTACTCACATTCGAATACCTATCTTCCGAACTACATGCTAACCCACTGCCGCCGATCTGTGTGAGATTTAACACAAGTGTCGACGATTAAAGCATTTGTATTCTCAACCCTGGCTGCAGCTTTTCTTAGCCACGAAGTAGAACTAATCTGACTCGACCTTTGGCGATACAACCCTTAAGGTTAAGCACGATATCTTTTGATGAAAACGATGTCGCAAATAATGGAGCGTTGCTTCAGCTCAAGAAATAAGAACCCAGGTGATAGGGAATCCCATTTTTCTAGCCAGAACCGAATCCTTATTCGAATAAACGATTTTACCTAATCAGAATGTACAAAAATGTGAGGAAAGTTTGAGTGGTAATGTTGTACCTGATTTTACGGCCTATGAGCGCATAAACAGATAACAGAATAAAGGTAACTGATACGACGGATAACAGCACGATAGATAACGGTAATGAACGACAGACTACGGAGTATACGCGATTAATTCGTAACTTCCTGACCAACTCAGCCACCCGAGGCTAACGCGTGAACACAAGGAAAAGACTGGCCCTCAAACAGAGCTTCTTTATATCGCCCACTCCGAAGATAATCTGATCAAACACCCATTCATACTATTAGGGTTTGTGATAAGTGACAAAGCGAAGTCAAAAAGACTGGGCCGAACAAAATTCAAGACAGGGCAGTGTAGGCATGTAGTCCGGATGTCAACGAAGGCACGAAGGCTGAGGACGTTCATGAAGACCGGAAAAGTACATGGCCATGTCCGCGGTGATGATCACTTACAACTGTACCTTGTTAGGCCTTTTGCAACATAATATCTTCCGGGAATGGGAGACTTCCCCGGCAGGTAACCTTCGCTATTTTTTACCTGTTCAACCTTTATTCCGCTGTGTTCATCGGTGGCTTGGTGACCATAACCACTATTTTTGATAACTGTTCTCCGATCTCCTGATTCGAGAATGTTCATAGGTCGCTCTATTCCATAAAAATACCCTGTAATTTATCGCTTGTAGCACACGTTTTTGAGCGCAACAAATTGGCTTTTTGTATCGGTCTTTTGGCTTGACTTGGGAGCAACGAATGGAGCAATCGCGTAATTCTGGGGATCAAGATTTTCCGTCTTCTTTCTTACAAGAAGAATTCGACCACTACCAAGCGAATTACTATACCGTGGACGAGCCGGCGCACTTTTTGAGGGTTTACAGAACCTGGATTCACCTTTCGTATTGCTGTCATTCGAGAGGGAAGCTTCGTAAATGATCAAGTCGGTCACGAACACTGAAGAAAGTATTTGTTTAGTCTAAGAGTATCAGTTGCAACGCAGGATGTTAGTCTTCTTTCAGGTTGATCTACTGAATATAAGAGAAGAAGGAAATCGAATTATGTTATTTTCATTTCTAATATCCTTAATTGTTGTATCCCCTAAGGTGCCAATCGGTCGTCGGTTTTGCATTCGTAGTCAGAGACTGAGGATGCGAATTCTGTATATTGCAATGACCGCAAGTCTGTGTAAATATTTGACGAACACATACAAATTTGCTGTGTCTGTTTAGAAGTGGTGGTGTATGTTTTGTTGAAAGGTGAAGTCATGTGTAAGATAATTCAATATAGATCAGTGGTTGAGCCATGAACGTCTGTACACATTACTCGTACAGGTTAATGTCAACAGGCCGCCAACATAGCGAACTAGGAAAATCCGGAGTCGTTTAATAGCATGGTGAACACGTGAATACTGCCATTCGTTCATGAATTATGATAACAATAAATGAATGTACTGAATGACGAATAAACTTCATGGACTCACCTCCAGCTATTGTGTACGGTACCAGGAACGTGAAGTAGTTGTTGAGGAAAGTACTGATGAAAATTCCAGCAGAGGTTAACAGTGTAGCAAAGATAGCCCCGATTCGATGAGAAGTTATGTCCAAAATGCGGTTATAAACAGGTGCTTTGGGATGGGGGGGGGAGAGAAGAATACAAGTTTATAAAATCTCATCAGGAGAAACATGAGTTACTTTGATAAGTACACTCAGTCACAAAATGGGTGTTCGCCTTCTAATGCTCATCATGTGATCTCTGTCTATTGTCAATAAAAACAAAATTATTCCTTTTTTTACGCTTTGCACTGTTCTAACATCATGCTAATATGCTAGCAACTTATGAACTGTTGTGGAAGCAGATTGAATACGTGAAATTAGTCGGATGTAAACCGACGATGCCTCTCAATTACCTACGGGCACAGGCAATTTATGAAGCCCATTGTCCAGATGATCTCTATCGACTCTCTCAGATTCTTCAAAACATCGATTTCTACTCAAACATGCGCTCCCCATTGTTGCATTTGACTGGAAAGCATACGAAAATTATGCATGCTAGTTAAAAAATCGAGAAGAAACTACCGTCGTAACGTCACCTCTCTGTTTCTACCAAAAGACGGTACTAGATGAGGTGACACTATCGGAGGGGTAGGAAAAAAAATCGATTTTTCAGTTAATCTTTATTCTGGAGCTAAAAACACATGACTGGTCCGCATATGTTATGCATAGAATGTCTCTTTGTACAAAATTTATGTGCTATAAGTGAGTATAATTAAATGAAGGGTGAGTCCGGCTTCGTTTGCCTTTTCATACTATTCTTAACGGTAAGCGTCTCTGTTACCACGTGTAAGGCTTTATTCATTGTGTAACGTGATGCTGCCAACCTGTTCGCGATTGCGCATTTCAGATGTCCCCAGGAGCTAATGCATATTCAAACTCTGATACGCGTGACATCAACCACGCTGTACTGAATGTGTTGATTTCAGCCACTTCACCCACTGTAACTCATTCAACATGTCTCCCATTGAGATGTCGTAACTACTCGTGTGTTCTATTCACAGAACTACAGCCCATTACAAAAAACTTTTCACTCTATACATGATCCGTTGATGATTAGGATCACGCCAGTACGTCACAGATGTTTTCTAGACAGATCGCATTTTTCTTTCTCACTACGACAGACGTTCTTCTCAAGGCGCATCAACTTATATACCTGCATCAACTGACTGTCCTAGAGTTGGTGGTGACACTACATCGCCAGTCTTCTAGCACTGCCCTTTTAACAGAGAATACCGACTTCCTACACTTTTTGTGACCAGACATATTGCCAGATGCCTAAGTAAGTGTTGCTGGGCTGCCAAATTGTTTATCTAGTGTGTGGGATCGCTGAGATTTACTCAGTCAGTCGTGTTCACAGTATCAATGGACTGGATGTTTGACCCCATATCCAAAAGCAGGAGACAAAGACCAACGAATCGAACCGTGAATTAACTGAAGAATTCTTCTTTCATTGTTGCTGGGCTGCCAAATTGTTTATCTAGTGTGTGGGATCGCTGAGATTTACTCAGTCAGTCGTGTTCACAGTATCAATGGACTGGATGTTTGACCCCATATCAAACAGCAGGAGACAAAGACCAACGAATCGAACCGTGAATTAACTGAAGAATTCTTCTTTCATTGTCGATTGTCTGCTCGAATATCACTTTAAAAGCTTGGGTTTCTCCTTCTATCCAGCAGTCAATACTTATTGGTGAAAAGTTACTCAATTTGCTCGTGACTCATTGTGTTAGTGTTTTTGTATTGCTGTGATAAATCAGATGATCCATGTGTACGATACGTGAATGACCGTGGTGCGGCGATATTATCTGTATCCATGTCACTGTTTTACTTGATTTTAATGGACTATCCAATCTTCTTAGCTGTTCATTCAGTGACATTGGTTTGGGTGTTTTTGGTGGTTCATATGCTATCAGAATGACGTTTCTATCAAGGTAACAGCGTTACATGTGTTCGATTGCAACTACAAGCAACAACAAATAACTTTAGTGTAAGTTGAACGTTTGTCACAACTCATCGCATTTAACGCATTCCTATAGACTTTCCAGTGAATCCTCTTCGAACGGAAGAATCGTAGACGAGTTTCTCTTTGGTTAGAATAGAAAGTCGGCTATACATATTCTTGCCACGGCCAGAACTAGATCTTCGGTCACACTTTCATGAGGTAACCTTGTTGATCACTGCATCATTGACTTCACATTAGGCAAGATTGAATTATCATGTGCAGACACTCAGCCACAATCGATTATGAGCTATGAAGAGATCGTCTGATTAGGTCGAGAGGAGACTCAGTAACTGTCCTGTTGACTCCACGACAGTGACTTCTCTAAGTTGAAATCATAGAAATCATTCTATTCGTCGTGCTATTTTGATTGCTGATATGTAGCTGGAGATTTTTAGTTGATATGACTTGAACATCATTCACAATCGTTCCGCAGCTTTCGCATTTCAAAAGACTTTTCAGCCAGCCTCTTTCGAAAACAGGTGCTAGACTCGTTTGAATATGAGAATTCGTTCGTGCCTATTGTCATGTGATTGGTGTAGTGGCGAACAAAGCTGCCTCATGAAGGCATGCAGGAGTTCAAATCTCGGCTGTGGTAAAGGTGCAGACTACCGGTCAAAGAAGAACGAAACTAGATTACTGTGTTTATTCGACAAGGAGCAACTGAAAAGTGTATGGAATTGCGAAATCTGCGATCGGTTGTGAGTGGTGTTCAAATTATATCATGAGTAAAGTTAACAAATCAACTAGTGTCTAATATCAGAATGTTCAAGCACTCCAGCACCGCTCACAAGCTATTGTGACGAAAGATTCAGGCAATATGAATTGATTATACCTGGTGAAAACCCAACAAAAAAGTGATCAAGATGCATGCCTTATCAGCACTCGAATCGAAAGTTAACTACCAATCGGGGTGTGGATAGATTTCTAACCAGCAGGGAGCGTGCATCTAGTGATTTTCCTGAAAGTGTCCGTCCAAAACACTATCAAAATACTAAGGACACAGGTAACGGTGTGGGTGATACCAAATTTAAAAACTGACAGTATACAAGTTACTACCTGGAAGAACAGATTTATTAACAAAACGGTAGTTTCACACAGTATACTTCAGGTGCTTCGGGAAGCGTTGCAGCGGGTTCTTTTACTATCTGACAAATATTACATATGGTTTTCCAGAATGTACTTGGTGGCCGGATTCTTGTAACAGCTTTGTTGTTGCACTGCCCACTGTTCCACCTCTGACATCCAGGAGCAATTTTGGACTTGCTGGGAGATTCTGATATCAAATGTTTTCAATGCGTCCCCAACATTCTGCGGATACAGGTGATTTTTTAGGTAAAGTTTGATCGGTTAACTGGGATCAGTGAACCCTTTCCTGGATGTGAGAGGATGAAAGTTGTTTGGTGGTGCAAAATGAAATTGGTTAGCATATACGCACGGTTTAATGGGGCTTTTATACTTCCTTCCACGATGAATGCTATATCGTCCCGTTTGTAGGGTCGATATATGAACACCTGTTTCCGCTATACTGTTGCTACGATTGGCAAAAATTCGTGTGACTCAGAATGATTATAGACAAAACGAGTGAGCTATCCATTCTAGATAGAAACAGGTCCTTCGGGATTTTACTCTTCTGAACAAACTTTGCGAACTTTATAACACAATGATCGTGCAAACCAGCTGTTCTGTGCCATTATTGTGGGACATTTGATGCGCACCAGGCGACCACTGCATGTCTACTTTGGAAAACGGCTTCTAGAGAGAGATTCATCTTCACACCTAGTGAGTTTGACTTCCAGAAATGTTATATGGTTTCTCCTTCTAGTTCAACGGTGAAAACAATGTTGTGGTGCAGGTTGTTAAGACATATGCATGTGGTTTCTATTTGCCTATACGATTAGCATATTGCAAATGTATTATCCGCGTGTAATTGAGTTGTAAATGTGTTCCAGTGGAGCCTAACAAGGGATCATATGTAGTCATTTTCAATAGATCAGACTATGTTCCTTAGATGTCGACTACCTTATCAGATTGCAAATAAATTTTCATATGGATTTGAACCAGACGAATGTGGTCCGATAAATGGAAAGTGTCATTGTTAACTGTCAGCAGTGATTAAATCGGTTCGAAGGTTCATCCCAACTTAGTTCTGTGGGGGATACAGATAACACGCATACACCATTTTACGAAACACATGTACCCAGAATTCCACTGAGACCTATACTATAATTGTCATTGTTCCTCTACAACAAACTGCATTAAACTGCCATTATGGTAGTGAATGTTTCACGATACATTACAAAGCTTGACTAGTATCCTCATTCTTCTTTCTGTTTTCCCCACTTTTCTTTCCCAACCGTGCGGTCAATGTCCATTGAGAACTGGTACAGCTCAACATCTAATGATCGTCCAACTAACCGACACATGAATTTCTAATCACATAGTTTTCTGTGTATGACCCTTTCTTCATTCGCGTTATGCATCCATCGTTGTTTAGTATGGTTATCCATTCAACTGACTAATACATTTCTCGAAATGTGTAACGAATGCTTGTTCTCAACGTTGACCAGTAGGACCTCATGTGTTTATATTTTTAAATCTCTTTAGCTGAGTAATTTAAACTAACAGGCGAAATGCTACCTAACCACACGCTCCACATGTTTCTATTGTTTTTTTTTTCAAATGTATTCCGGAACAGATTTGTTTGTTCATTTTTCAGTTAAACGTACGGTTGATTGGATGCTCACAAGAGCCAAAGCGTGAGCGAAATCGATGACACCAGTCAGATATGGTTACGAAAGTGCCAGTGGATTTTGACGGAAGTTGAAGAACACATCATGATCACTCCAAGTCTCTGATCGTTGTATGAGCTACCGCCATGTGCCACAGAGTTCGGAACAGCCAGTTAGTTACGGCACATCTGACTGTCATAAATTCGCTGGTCTCTGCGACTGTATTATAGCGTATAACTGCTCGGACCTTTACTAGATCGACTTCATGGTTCATGCGTAACGTGTATCTGGCTACTGGGGTATCTCTGGTCATGATCCGTTGCTTGAGTACGTTTCTTAGCGTCTGTTCCATGTTATTTGTATCTAGTTCAGGGTTCTTACGTTGTCAGGTCACTGTAAACGTGTGAGCAATTCTCGTAATTCATTCTATTCATTACTATTTCTGTTCACAAACAAGATACTTGTTACGAGTTGACATTTATTGCATTATCGTCTATTTTCATAAAACACTTCTACTGTCTTTAACGTTCGTCTACACAAAAACGTTTTAAGGTTTTCTGATTGTTAAGGTATCTTGATCCTTCCCTATTTGACTTGTCCTGAATCATTGGTAACGGTTATCTTCAATGATATTTCCCTTTGTTACAATTTTCCTGCTGCTTGTCTTATACTGAACTGTTGTTTTTTTCCAGCTGGCTGACCCGGACCATTTACTTCTATGACAGGTGTGTTACCTGTGGAGTGAACAGAATGACAAACTTTTGGTGACCTAAGTTAGAGATTTGTACTTCACATTGTGGGCAGCATAAACTGACCATCCTAAACCGAAGACGAATCAGTCGATAAACAAGAAATAGCATATTAAAGCTTTTCCAAGTGACTAAGTTGCATTACAAGCCGGTAGCCGTTGTTGCGTTCATAGTAATCAACAGTAAATTAATAGTCGGCAAATTTGAAACCACACTTACCCAAACAGAACGCAACTGCAAACTGTCCGGTGACAAGCCAAGACACTGTGCTAATCGGGTAATCAAAAGCCTCCATCATTCCTGGATAGTATAGTGCTCCGCAATTTAGTATTCCATAGTGCATTCCGATAATCACAAACGTGCACATGGCCGAGACCCAAGCCGGTCCGCGATCAACATAACGGTCACGTACACTGCCCACTGGTCTCATGGACAGGTTCTCTTCGGGGTACTGTGGAAGACGTTTGTATAAAAGCACGACCAGTTTAACATGTGGAAGATGTAAACAATCTACGAGTTGCTTTACTTCTTGTCTCTCTGTTCTCTAGTGCTGAAATAATAGTCAGGGTGTATTGCACAAAGCGCGAAAATAAAGTGGAACGCCAGGTTCCCGTAACGCAATGTGTTATGTCCAATATATGTGCCCACGGTATGTCAGTATTTGTTCACAATAATATGATCTCATTTATTTAACGAGAGTGGTGAGTTAGCATGTTGTCCTACTTTGAAATTCTGGCAACTGTGTGTTGGGAACCAAATCAGCAGCATTTTTGTACACCACTCTCTAATTAGGTATTTTCTTGTACGATTGACCGCTTTACAGTGACAGCCTTTTCAACAAGCTGTCCACATACAATAACCACTAAGGGATTTGTTACTTTTCTGTAGATTTTTGCGGTTGCGTTCCCATTGCCACGGTTGGCTAACGTACTTTCATCTATTGACCTGCTTGCACTTGGTCATCTTGCCGTTAACAGTCTGATCACATTGGATTGGTCGGTTTATGTATGGTGATCGGCAAATTGTTGAGATAGTCA
>JTDE01000836.1:167758-183986 GCA_014338405.1 Paragonimus skrjabini miyazakii
AGTCACATTCTCTTAAACCATCTAACCTGGGACATAAATCACTGTATACTCTCATATTTAAGGTTTTACTTTCGTACGTTTGGTCGGGTTATAACAGAGTTTGCTACATTCGTTAGAGTATGTTAACAACACTGTGCTTTTCGTGAACTCTGGGGGCTGCGGTCAAAACTTATGCCACCTTGAACTCCTTATGAGTAAATAGGTTAATGGTCATCCCCTTGTATCGACCAGCGATTTTGTGGCTTCTCCAAGGTTTCCGGCAGCAACCATGTCTTCCCATATGCCTGATCTGTGCGCATGAGTTTGTGTACGCCTACCATCGGAGGCCTGATACGAACTCAGTGTCATTTTCTTCGGTCGTGCAACTAATTGCACGCAGCGAATGTTTGCCATTCCCCTAACGAGTCATCTGTCATTGAATTCTTCAAGGTTGTTTGATCTGTACCTTTTCGAGCGTTGTTTAGCGCACTCGAAGGTTCTATGCACTCTTCACTGGGCGCGGATTTTGAGTGCCGCCGAGTGGATTTGAGCATACCTCACGATTTTTCTCTCTCTTCTCTTGGTTGCTGCCGTTGGTCCCATACTAGGATAGGCCCAACTGCTTGTCGCACTTCCAAACATTACCGGAAATTTACGGTTCGTTTTCAAATCCCGCTGCGTTCTTTTAGTTCGGTGCCTGTTGGGACTACGTTTTGACTGCTCTTCAGGATAGGCGTTTGAAACTGTTAGTTAATGAGGATTGGGTGCATACCCACTTGTCCACTACAAATTGGTGAGCCCGACGTGACGTGCAACCTTCTGATTTGAAACGTTTTTCCTGAAAAGCAATTGAAACGCAGTCCCAACAACTAAAAACAGATGAATCGTTAGGGAAATGGCAAGCATTCGCTGCGTGCAATTAGTTGCACGACCGAAGAAAATGACAGTGAGTTCGCATCAGGCGTACAGAGCAGACATGTGGGAAGACGCAGTTGCTGCCGGGATCCTTAGAGAAGGCACATGAACACTGGTCACTAAACCCTCATTAGTGAGAAACCCTAATGATTCAGACGGCCCAAGCCTTGGCTCAGTTATCGTACGCCCTGTGATTTTACGTATTGTACGAGTCGACGATATGGTTTACGACAAACAAGGAGATGACATCACATCAACCTACTTATCATGAACAACGAAGGTTCGAACAAGACTATAACTTTATACAAGTTCGACTATTCTTCGTGTACCCGGAAGTGAATATGCATCAGCGTCGGTTATTTACGTGAGGTTCGTTTCGACTACACCATAGCACATTAGTTTTGTTTACGACAAAGTAGTATCAGACGAAAAGAAAAAGCACATGTTGTTCTCTCTGGTCTAGGCGGTAAGAACTTGCAACCGCCACCTGCCCTACTACTAGAAAAGCAAAGTTATTGGGTCTTTTAGAGAGGAAACTATAACTAAAACACCAGTGAATTACATCATTCTGGGGTAATCAACAATTTTGTGTCCACACCGGCTAATAGACTTATAGCTACAGTAAATGAATTGTTCAACGCAGACAACAAAATATGTCGGTATCTGACATAGGTATTTCAGTTAACCAGAAGATAATATACATTGAACGAAAATATTAATTCTCTTTCACAGCTTAACGAGTTTTTGCATGACCTAGTCATCTGGTAGGCAACAAACAGATTATGGTCATGGAATAAGAGAAAACGATGTTAACAAACCATCCTATGATGTACTGGTTACTATTTCCTATACATCAAGCCAGGGTTGGTTGCAAATGATCCCAAG
The DNA here is from genome assembly GCA_014338405.1 of Paragonimus skrjabini miyazakii. Lineage (NCBI taxonomy): Eukaryota > Metazoa > Platyhelminthes > Trematoda > Plagiorchiida > Troglotrematidae > Paragonimus > Paragonimus skrjabini miyazakii. The sequence continues at coordinate 169,538 of JTDE01000836.1, forward strand.
CTAGGGAAAACAATTATTCATCCTGGCAATGTCCACCTCTATCACCAAGAAGTGACCGGTGTAAACGAGTTAGATTATACTAATTTAAAAGTGAATTGAAAATAATATTGTTTCAAGAACAACACCACCATACTTGGTCTATGTCGTATAAAAACGGTGATTGGTGCTATGTCTACCAGCTTCTTGTTAAACCAACATAATTTTTTGTGTGGCGCCGTTTAACACACTGTATCATGTAACGTACTAATTGTGATTCTTTGTGGTCTTACTGGCCAGAATAAACCATATGAAGGAAGAGATTTGTAGAAATGAAGAGAAGACAGAGGTTGTAACGGCGAATCAACAAGAGAAGGATATATGAAGAATTCATAAAACATACTGGATACGATCCAGCACAAAATCATTGGCAACATTCTGACAGTACATGAGATAAGGCAACCTTCAATACGATGATATCTTATCAATTGAAAAAATAAAGTAACATTTATAAAAATAGGGATGACTCGTCATAATAGATGTAAATGCTACAAAGATATCTCGTGGTGGTTTGATAATCGATAGTAGCCTGAATGTTGTCCGGTCTTACTGTCTTTATCGACTACAATCGACAAATGTTGTAACAATGAGTGTAATAATAGCTTATTCTAGTTGGTGCTAATGTTGGTTGTTAGATCTTTGCGAAAAGTACTGGGCGTTTCGCTAGGCTGTACGAAAGCTGTAGATCCAGTTAAACTGCGTTCCTTCTGTCACATTCAAAACAGACGCTTGATTCGGGAAGCTGTTTGTTGCCAGATTCCAGCCACAAGGCATGTGACGTATGCAACAGACGAAGTCACACAGTTGTGCTCCTGTTACGAGGACTAGGTTCCATGTTTAAAAATTCCGCGGAAAACGTGGACACGTTTTCGATTGTTGCTCAGTCTCCATTTTCATGAACGTTGAGGACTGTTATATATTCCGGAGTGTGTTTTCATTTCCTGCTTTGTGTGGTGCCATTCATTAATGCAACTGTATAGCACACATCACTGCTGCCATTGCTGAGGTTTCTTGATTTCTGGTCAGCTGCTAACTAGTTCTCAGTAGTCAACCTACTACCGGTTCTTCGGTGGTAGTTTTGTTCCCTTTTGCTGCTCAGGCTTATGGTACCACTTTTTGATTCAGTGTTTTACACTCGCTTTGTTCTACCGTTTCGTACAATAGTATTCATTGGATCCTGTCTTGAAAGTACAGCATGTTGACCTCGCTATTTGGATAGAGGTTTTCGTGAACCTGGGCCACCAGCACCTGTACACAGGTTATCGTGATATTGATCCCTTTGTCTCGTTTTGAACATTGTGGGACTAACAAGTTATCACGTTGCTGGTTATAGTCATGAGTGAGCTGGCAAATCTCTCTAGTTACGGTCAAATCTTCAGCTTTTAAACATTAGTTCTTTGGTTTCGTTGAATCATTAAGGTTGCGTTCTGAAGTTTCGACCAAATATATGACAAGGTGCTCTGCAGTACACCAGCCAAAATATTGAGCTAATTATATTCGTCTAGATGGATATTCAGTGGGCTGAGAATACCAGCTCAATCGTTGCATCCAATAAATTCGTTCTTTCACAGATAATATGGAGAAAGTCGAACATGCTTGACTGACAGCTAGAGCAGGCGGTGTCGAAATTATTCACCTACAAAAAATGATCCCTCTGTTATCAATAAGACTTTCGGTCAGTGGGAACTTCGCGATAGTGGCTTCATCATTTTGACTGTCAACGAATGAAACATTTTGACACACTGGTTATGACAAGTTTCAAGCGGAAATTTGTTTGCACTGATTGCCGGTTGTAGGTTCTCCACTTCTAAAACAAGGGCTCTAGAGTTCCTCAGTTGTCACCTTTCAGTAATCGGCAACAGTGTCGGAGTAATGGGTAAGTTGTCAAATTATGACTCATTTTCCGTCAGTGTGTCTTTGTTTAGGCAGATCCTATCTTTTGGTGCACCCATTGTTAGACATTTCACAAAAACTTTTTACTAGACACATTCTCGTTTGTCTAGAACCGTCGTTAAGCCACCAAATCAGTACCCAGCGTTCCTCTACATCTTGTGGAGACTTTTTAGCTCCTCATAATTTATGTTTCATCTGGTCAGTTTTTTCTTTGTCAGAGAGTCCATCATCGTCCGGAGGGCCACAGGACAATCGTGTTCATAAATTTAATCTAATTCTCCCATTGCAACCGAGAATGGAGTTAGTGGTACAACTAGTTGATCTGGGTACACAGTCGATCGTAAATTCATAATTATTCAGGTCCAATAGTAGTTCGGGCTAGTTTGGCTTTCAGATTCTTCGAGGGCCTGATATAATTAAGAGGTTTACAGTTTGTCTGCATGCAGTACTGTCGAATTAACAGATACCACCTGTAATTGGCAAACGCCCAGCTGAATGCCAGATATTTTACTTGTCTACAAAGGTTGGGACTTTACTAGCGTATTCACCGATTATCTCCTTCAGATTGAGTACTGCCTTGCCTGTACGGTCATTACCTTCCGTTGTTAAATGAACTCTGTTTTCGTGTTCGGCAGTCATGTCACTGATTGTTGCACCTGTGTGAAAGGTATTTGAGCAATGCCGATCGATTCGAATTTCTTGCTCCTTCGAAGGAGCTTGTACATTAGTGACTCTATGGAGTGAAATTTCAATGAATTAGAAGTAGTACCTGCTGGATCCAAATATTGTCTCAGTGCCCTCCTGGAATTCGAAATCAAGAATAATTTGATTACCATTACTTTCTCTGAAAATGATTCTCTTTCAACCTGGCCGAACTTGCCTTCCGGTAGGAAAACCGATTGCAGTCCTTGGTTTGAAGCAGTAGCATTAATCCAAAACCCACTACTCTTAATTTCTCTTATGACATCATCTAGACATGCGGTGTATTCCGCTTCCGAGTTGTTGAATATTGCAATATCATCTCCGTATACCTGTACGTTATCGAGTCGTTTCACCAATTGACTTGTCAAGAGCCGAAATGATAACGATGCACTGAATTAACCCAAACGCAAACACCTGAACAAATATTACACTTTACTCACCTCTACTACGGTTCTCCGTAATCCGTGGCTCTGACTGCAACCTTTCGGTATTGAGAAAGTAGATCGATCTAATGCTGTGAGCAGCTTCATCTGTCGCAACTTATCAAAAAATATCTGGGACCGAAGGTACAGTCATAACTTTTGTTGTATCCCATCGTCCCCTCCTCGAAGTTTCATGTCTAGAACGTGATCCACGTCCTCTTTCGTCGTGAACATAATCCGCGATTTAGACGAGTTGTTGGATTCTTCCAACATGATCTAACATGATCGATACTTGTCTTCTCGTTTCTTTCTTGAAATGAACCGGTATTCTGCAGACTCCTTGCGACTGGGATGTTCCCTTGTTGGTAGTCTTACGTAGTATAGAGGCAAAGTCATGCATGTCTTGATTACTGGTGAATAACCCAGCTTATTTATCAAAAACGGAATGGATCAATGTTGCAATGTCGACTGGGGTCGTGGTAGCGAGCAATTGGTTGAAACGACTCTGTAGGCATCCCTGATGTGTCGCAGAGTCCTGATCAGTTAGCAAATTCTGGTGCATCAAGACTAGCAATAAGTCTATTGTAGTCAAAATAGCTGTACCGTCTGCGTGGTCTCTGGAAATGTGAAAACAATACCTTAAGACGTGGTGGTCAGTACATACTTCGCGTTCCGTCACGCCATCAGCAAACTGATCATGGTCTCCACTTCAAATGATTATTATCTATGTCGACTTTGTGCTTTCTCTTCCTCAGCTGACAAAAGGGGTTATTTGCTTATGTTCAGTGGACGTTGTTCTACCTCCTTAACAACCTAACTACCTATCTGTACGATCCCTTTGTGAATCATTGTCATTAACATGCAGTTAACCCTAAAAAAGGAACTGTCATGAAACGGTTTGTTTTTAGTTCCTCCAGTTAACTAACCTAATGACTACTTCTGCCAACGTATTTTTCCCTTAAAATTAAACCGGCTTCCATGTTTGTGGCTCCTGGGTGAAGATGCGCGCAACGTGGCTGTATCCACTTTCTCTTGTCCACTGTCCCCTGCAGTTCCTGTGGCGTGTTATTATAAAAATTATCGTTATCATCCACAGACAAAGCTCCCACCTCTCTCACCATTTTTCTGATCACGTCATTATCGGTCCGTCGGACGACATGGGCAATGTGGACTTACTCCTCAACAATCGTCCAGAGACTCTCAACAGGGCACTCCGCCGTCAAATACGGCAGAATATTACACAACATTGCGACTTCCGAGGTCGCCACAACAATGGTCCCAGGGTAATATGGTCTCAGTATAGTGCTGATGAAATAACTGCAACAAAAGTTTCAAACTTCAGGTACAAAGAGTCATAATTCACAACCACTGACGAACAACAATTGGGTATGCTTAATGTCGATCTCACAGATGGCAGGTGAACAAAATGGAACGCATCTAACTAAACAATAATAATCAGACCACTGTCAGATGGACAACAGTTGGTAACCAAAGGTAAACAGACAATACTTGCGTGATAAAATGACAACTTATAAAGAAAACGTGTTAATTTTGAGTTGTAGTCACAGTGACTAGTTTTTGTTTACTACTGTCTACTGGTAAGCAGTTACGTCAAGAGGGTCGAACATTAACGATAAATGTAAAATGTTCATCCTACGAAGGCTGGAGAACTTCGCAATATCCAAGATCAACCCAAAACTATAGATATGATGTGTCGATGATACCTTCTTAATCCTTACAAGCTCAGTGATAGAAGACGTAAACAGATTACTGAACAACATTTTAAACAATGTTGAATTGATCATGGAGGTTGAAAAAAGCTGCAAATCAGATAGGAAAATGGAGACATTTGTTTATTGGAATCAAACATATACGTACGAACTCCTCAATTTCAACAGCAACCAGCCAGCTTATCATAAAAGGAAATGAATTCTAGCTGTATTGAGAGGAGTTGAAACACAATACATTACTAGAGACTCCTGGAGAAGGCAAAAAATGCTTGTGCTGAGTATTTCCTTGCAACGGATATCCACTAATTTTCATCAAAAGTAGTTTGCTGCAGAAGAACAGAGACTCAAACGCAACAGAGCCACCACCAAAATAAAATGATATACCGAACTCTGTGACCAAACCACATTATGTTAACACATACCAACGACAACATTATAAAGAATATTACCAAAACCAAAGGAACTTAAACTTATCGGTAATGAACGCATTTTGTGTAAAGCCAAATGGATGACTGCAAAAAACACTGCACCAGAAAAGTCGGACAAAAATTTCCACTCAAAAACATGACCATGAATTGGTCATGAAGAGATAGTATCAGATCTCTGATCTTATTTAAAGAGGATAACACTGGACGCACACTCATTCTGAGCACCACGAAAATCCTTAGTCTGGCAGGCATCAAACATGCATGAGAATTTTTTGAAGCCTGGCATTCATCAACCGGTCAACATCTGTATGCCAATACGAGCCAAAGACCTGAAGAGGTGTAGAAACGGTCATACCTAAATACTGACACAAGAGGACAGAATAGCTTGGACATATTAGATGGATGGTAAAAGTTGGATATAGCAAAACTAATCCGCTTGATCCTGAAGAACGTGGAACTTACCAAATAAATTAAATAAAAGAGAATAACCGACCAGATTTCAGGTCAAGTTTCAACGACAATGGGGAATGACTACTAAGGTTCCAGGTCAAAAGGTGCAAAACAACTGAAAGCATTCAATCAGAACTTCAGTTGGTAGGTCAGTTCAATTTCTTATGTAAGGGAAGTTATCCGCAAAGTTCCCCGACTTCCACGCTCAACTCTGTACGCACAAACCCCGGTGCAATGATGATGTCAACACGTTTGATGGTGAGATGTATTCAACCTAAATGTCAGGCTCAGCGAAAAGTCGAATAAGTAATTACTCTGTACTGCGTATTAAGTGACTGACAGTAAGGCTTAATTATAACGACGATTTTGTCAGGTTAGTATACATTTTATTTACGACTTCTAAAGTGGGGCACAAAACAGAGCAAAAGAAGTTCAATATTACATTTTTACTGCAACCCCATATTTTCCAAAAATATAGTTTGATATGACCACTGTACATAAATAGGATGTCCTGTGATTACAAATAAACCACAAGTGGTTTACTAGCTCAGGTGTATAAAGTTTGGGGAAAACCCCGATATACTGGTTACCATTAAACTGATATATTTGTACATAGTTTTCAACAGAACAAGTTGGTTGCTCCCACTTTCACCAGGAAACCCAAGGAACATCAGCAATTCTTGGGACTTTTCGAGACTCATTTTATCGAATGCAATCGTTCAGTTAAACCTTTTAGCAGAGAATGTGCTAGACGAACGATATGAAATATGACGCATCTGAAATCACAGCAGTATCGGCAAAGATGAAGTAATACTGCACGGCAGAACTATCTTGTCGGAAGTAAAAATGTCACTATTCTAATCAACGAACACCGGTAGTTACGTTAATAAAACAAGATAGTCATCAACCCGACTGAACCAGGTTTCTTACAGTACTTTAAGACCTAATATTAAGTCTGATACCGTCACTGTGTATCATGATGTCACACGAACCGTTGACTTACTTCCACTTCGTCCATTTTTCAGTCAAGAGTTCTCGTCAATTGGAAAGAAAGGCAAAATTTGTTCTTGTCTGTGTAACCACTGAACGACAGCAGACTACACGAACGTGTGTGCACGTATACAATAACGGCTGTCGTTCACATGAATAAATAACGTCTTATGTGTGAAAAAGCTTTGGATTGAAATGCAGTGTATGTAAATTATCCGGTTCCAACGGTGTTCAAACGAATGTAGTTCTAACACTCACACTTAAGCACTTCGGAAGTGATGCACATTGTCATCCTAATCGTGACGTTTGGAATGCTCCTCTTAATGTTCGTTATCGTAAGTCATATTAGCAATAAGTGTTACACGTGGTTAGATTACTGTATCCAGAGTGTGAAACTGGAGAGCTGTATTTGATCAGCTGCTGTGATGTGTATAAAATGATTGTATCTATACCACTTACGTTATTGCTGACAGCAATAAACACATAAACTGAGTACCATTCGTGCTTGACCACAGTCATTGCATTCATACCAATTTTTCGACTAGTCATCTCGGAGGTGAAGCATCATATAAGTTAGAGTTTCGCTTTTGTTCGAATCCATTAGAAGTGCATATTGTTTATTTTGGGAAATTTTCTACTCATATGCTGTAAACTGTAGTGCTACCACATGACAGTGTTTTCTTCACAAGTCCGTCAATTATCCATCTGTTGCTCATTGCCTTCTTTGTGTTTATGACGAACCCACAACGAAATCTATTTTGAAGCAGGTAAATACTGTTCTCCACAGGAAATGGTTCTCAACTGTCTGTTAGATTGACTGTTTTCACAACAGCGAGGTTCTCAAATGTCGATATTAATTTATCAATTCTTTCTAACGCTTTTAATGCACGGGATATTGAAAAGTAGATGCTAGGTATACAGGAGTAACCACAGTAACAAGTAACCTTCCAACCCAATTGTAAATCGGTGTATGTTTTCAATTAGATAACCATTTGCACTGTTAATTTGAGCTTGCAAATATGTCCCTATCTACCCTATTCCCTATAAATCCAGTAGCTTCAGTCAAAAAGAGTGAGCTGTTGCTGTTCAGCCAGTTTCTAAACTATTACGTTGGCTTATTTTTCATGCTGCTGACTGGATACTGGCAGGCCTTTGTTGCTTGCATCTGGAACTCATCTGTGTCCATCTTTCAAGCTACTGTACAAACACCGATGCTAATGTAAATTCTCTTTTTCGATCCCGATGTCCGCATTCTACTAGTACGTTGTCTTTTTTTTGGTTTGAGGTATTTTCAGCCTACCTTAAGCCGACTAGTAACTAACGCATACTTCACATCTCCACATTAGCCCAAGAAAATAATCTCCATTTTATCTTTCAAGGTTAAATACCACTGATTAATTCTTCCTGTGTAGACTAACCGTAAACATATTTTAAAAAATGTATATCGCAAACTTTCATTTCATTTTCAATCGGCATGATATGATGGGAGAGCACGAATGTGTTATTCACCACTAGGTATGGTTGATCGCTATGTCGAAATCACCGCTGGTTTTTCTGAGATGGTGCAGAATGCTCACAATAAGTTAATCGCAATAGCCCAGAACGTCAGTCTTCCCCCAAATTCTGTCAGAGCAGGCCACATTCAGCCGATTTTATCAGCGCTCAAATCGGCACCTAGCCGAAACATTTCAAGACGAGGAGCAAATGGTTCACCGGTGTGTGTGTGTGTACAAACGTTTACAGCTGCTGTATCTGTGGCTGACAACAAGATCATGACAAGTCTTGAGCAGAATTAATGCCAATTGATTTAAAAAAAATAATCAAAACTTAAACAGTAGAAGCGAATAACATGATAGATAATGCATTGGCAGAAGTTGTACTGAAAATGTTGATATACAACGACTATCATAGCCCCGATACTTTAGAAAAGAAATCAGATCCATTGTGGAAGCTACAGAGACAGTAAATTAAATTTTACTATAAGTACAGTTTTAGTATCTACGGGACTCTATTCCGTACAGCCCGAGAAGTAGCCATAAGGGAAGTGCGGGCAAGTTTCCATCTCGACCGACGAAGCGTGCTGAGATTTTGGTTCTTTCGCGAAGTCTGGAACAACATCAGATAGGTCACTAGCCAACAATCCTCTTACACCTAGATTACAAAGACGTTATTTACTCCGCAACTCGGGCTGTACTTCGAAGGTTGCAAAGATACATGAAATTTGGACCAGGTATTTAAATATAATGTTATCAATTCACTGTAGTAAAAAATCTCAAGTCTAGGTTAACACGAATATTTCAAACATTTTAAACCAGTTGTATATGGGATAACGCTACAACATTGTATTGTGCCAAAAATAACGTATTCTTGTCTTCTCACTTCTTCGGATAAATAGTTTGGGATGTAGGTGGAACACACTGCACAAGTTGATCACCGTTGCAGCATCTGAAGAGATATTTCAATTGGATGAATTTCAGAAGATGCAGCAGTCTCAAGTTTTTCTCTTGTCAGAGCTCGACAGTAGAAAATACTCTTATCATAACTGATTAAAACCTTACTGACTGATCAGTCCTAACAAGAAAGAAGTTAAAATTTTGTTGGTTCTTGTAAGTAATTGGGCGCAAAATTTGGTTGAGTACTACAGCTGCGAGCAAAAGTGAGTGATGTTCAGTTTGCAGTAGGTGAATCCTCCAATAAATGTTAATGACCCAGTAAGACAGAAAGTTCATTCAGTTACCACAGCCTAAGAAACAACAAACACATCTCACCTGTACTCACACAGAGTTTAATTTGGTTCGCCTCGACGACTTAGTTTTACCAGTGGTGTAAAGTGTAGGTCAGCCAACTGCCCAATTATTGATCAGTAACTAAAGCATTGTTCCGCAAGTTCAATGAATTCTGTGATTTCAGCTGAACTGGCAAGTGTTGATCTCGGGTTAACTAACTTGAGATAACGAGACCGTTACTGCCGCTCCTCCTGACAGGCTAATGTAAACTAAGCATCTGTCCTCACTAAGTGTGCTTGTGTTCATACGTAATTCTGTTGTGCTGTTGTGCTAAACATGACGACCGAACAGGGAATGTGGACTACCGGTGTGCAGTAAAGAAAACACAGTAGTTTTGCGCAATTTCCTCATTCTTGTGATAAAGAAGCACACAGATTGGCATTTCGGTATTTTGAAGTCTAGTTTCCAACATTGGATTGTCACCAACTCAGAAAACTGGATAACATGTAGGGTCATGTTTATGTGAGATAGGCCTTGTGACTGAGGACAATCAACGAGACCCCATCAAATCTGCCTAAGTACAGTAAACTGATCTGACTCGACGTTATCGTGCGGTAGTAGTGAGAAAATCAAATAACAGAACTATTTAGTGAATGCAACATTGGTTATTAGAGATAAATCTACTTTGTAATTCCATTGTTAGCAGAATTTGGTGGACGCTGGCCACGGAATAGGATGTTTGGGTAATTGAGTACCAGTGTGAAATCGCACTTAAAGACAACGAGATTTTAACACAACAGATTTTCAAAGAATCCAAAATATCTTATGGTGACATCAATATGCGATTCTGGAAGGGAAAAAATGTCTAAAATTATCATTATAGTGAACAGAATAAAGGGGGTAATGAGGTGCGGCATTCTAGAAAGCCAGCTTGACGCCATCGAAGTCACTCAACCAGAAGTATGTAGATAATCAGTAAATTGCTTGTTTCCGGCCGAAACATATTTTAAACCAACATCAAATCACTGTTTCTTTTTTCCAAATTTATTCAATCTCAAATTGCGCTATCTCCGATTTGTCTGTTCATTCAACACGATAAGAATCTTACTCTGTTCTGAATTAAAATACATTTTCATGTCTGTTCATCTATACCATATCTATCGAATTTAATTCAAGTCGTCCGACAAACCTTTCTACTAAAAGACCAAACTTGATAACGTCAAATCCTGCCCTGCATATAATGTACACGTCGTAATAATTCAAATGGTTTTGTGTCTTCAGTAATCTACCGTAGACTGACTAATGGTGAGACTGACCAGAGTGGTTTTCTCTTGGAAGCTAGTCTTCCTGAAAGAGTGTGATTGTGAAGCCTATCCCATGTATCGATGCTTGACAGGAAAAGGAATAGTCCAGATGTTTCAGTCCCAGGGTTGAATACCGTACCAATTAGTGCACGGTATACACGGATGATTCCTCACAACATCTCAGGAATATCGATGGTTAGTCGGGTAGAAATTACGGAAGGTATTATGTGAAGAAAGTGAGACCAAATTATTGTAAGCTACAGGTGAGTTAATGGGACGACAGTAAAGCATCATCCGTCATCATCACTGACCAGCGGATTACTATACTTCATTGACAGTGGTGACATCCGTGCGCATGAAACTGAAGATGTAATGATGCTCATGATGTAGAACACCTCTGGTTGGCTGCTGAGTGACATGTTTAGTTGACGCAAGTAGGCTGGTCTGTTGATTTCTGGAAACAGAACTGCGGTATTGAACACCGCTCTCCTTCTAGGGGCATCGAACCAAATAAAGACAAGAAGTGTGGTCAGTTTTTCTACAAGAAACCGGTTTCTCTAGGACACTGAACTGCTATAGAGTCTATACGAGAACGGAAGATAGCGTTTTCTCTAGTGGCTAAACCCAGGAACTTTTTAGGTGTGAGCGACAAAAGGCTTACATTCAATTGATTAGACAAAGTTATCCCTAAAACGCTGAGTGAGGCGTAGACAAATCGGATCTTAAAGATCACAATCAGTCGGATCGATTACTACTATTATATTATCAACATACTCAACGGAATAAGTGTTACAGCTAATTTCAACTATTCCAATTTGCAGAGAATACAACAACAAGCGGACTCCACAAGTCAAAAGATAAAATCAACAAAAAACACTCGGTCAAGGCTGGCAAGCAAGTGGGAAGCTGGCAAGTCAGATCCCCTGGACGATGCACGCGCGCAGACTAAATATATATAAACCAGCTGATATAACAAAAAACAGAGGAAAGAGAGTGAGTGGGAACAGGTCGACAGGCCTTGGCCTGTTGATACCTTGGATTGTCAAGTCGGCACATGAACAAAGTACACATTGCCAAGAGTGGAAAGGTCGCCAGGGCATCCATATTAAACATGAGTTGGATTGAGAAGGTCAACGTGGGATTCGTTATAACCATGAAAGGTCACCAAGGAAATTGATGACAGAATCATTTGATCGCGAAAAAGGTGTATACGGATTGGAAAGGCGAAAGAGATTTTTATCCAGATACGGGGATCTGTAACAGTAGGGAAGAACTTTTGTACTTTTGCACATTGCACAGACCACATCATTTGAGCGATGTTTCTATTGTAATCACTGCATCAGCACCATACTATGCTGGATATGAAAATGCAACGTTCGGATGCATAAAACAGCAGACAAATTCACTCCTTGGTTATTAAAAATACACATACGTGGATACATCACTCGGCTATAGGTTAATACCGTCATCGGTTGACGAATTCATGCTTTGGTTTGATTAATGTAATTGGGATACCAAGCAGACGTTCTATATGATTCATCCAGCGGACAGTTTTCGGCAAAGATGATAACCTTTTGCTGATGTTGCCAGTCAGCTGTCTGTTTAAGGTGTGTCTGTAGTACACTTGATAAGAAGCAGTTGAGCTCCTGTTGTTAGTTCAAATCACAGTTTACAATCTTGTGCCCCTGCAGTTGCTGATTTTCCCAGCCGTTTAATTTCATTCTTTTGAATTCCTGCTTCTTCACAAGACTATAACAAAGATTCAGAGGTATATAAGTGCTTTGCTCCTTGTAAGCTCTATTGTTTCAGCGAATTCAGCACCAGAGTAACAATTCATTGATTTTGACGATTAAATTCGTTTATCAAAATTGACTGTTATGTTCAGAAACTGTAAGTTATGTTCAATTATTACGCAGACATTCATTTACAAACTGTTCGTGTTGTCCATTTTTTGGTTCTGTTTCCAAACAAATTCAGAATAGGTCTACCATCTACCTATCAAGTTTGCTACGACTGATATCAATACAACAACAACCGTCGTATTCAGCGTCTTCTAAAAACGCTGTTCCCATCTTTAATCAGCATCTCTTTCCACATATCACGGAACCTCCCACGCCATAGCATCAACCGTTGACTCCTCGATCAGTCATTTAATGTGGATTCGGCGTTTAGTGCATTTTCCTTCCCCCTGATTTTACTCATAAGGTTTGTCACATTTCGAACCATCATAGACATGAAGCAGGCGTCGTATCTCAGACTTACAGATTGACATCATTTGTTCTTCCTGAAACACGCATTAGTCAGTTTGACCGTGAACGCTCGCCTGTTCGTAGACAATAGCACTAGTCGGAAATAACATCGGACATCCCTACTTACTGCAACTAATCGTATGGCTGAATCCACCCCTGAATAGTTATTCACTTCACTACAAATTTGGTGACAATACCTTTCAATGCCTTTATTATTTTTTGCCATAGCCTATGTCTTAGTTCTAGCGTACACATAAGATATGTGGACGAGTATTGTGAGATGGTGCGGACAAGTTTCAAAACTGACACAACTTTTGAACAATCACAAGCTGACAGGCCTAGTAACAAAACACTGTTAGTTCAATTTTAATGTGTCGTAAGCACCAGCAATCGTGTTGGTTGTCTCTGCCCATTAGCATGGCATGCACGCGATGGATTGGGTTGATGTTTCTTTAATAAAACTGAAATGAGTTCTAGTGTTTGGACTAATCCGGTCCTTTTAGCAACATGACACACTGGATAACACAGCCAACTCGCTACGCTAGCAGTAGGACCAAGTAAAACTTGGAAAATTAGCTGTCACAGTGCCCTGAATGCTTTCGTTTTTTAACCTGGACTTGTCGTGTTGACAAAAGATAGTTGCTCGGAGAAACTTTTACCGTCAGACATCCGTTGAAAAGTGTATGATGATACACAACAATCGATGCAAACATTATTTTGCACGACTGATGCGTCTACGTATCCGATGTCAGTAGTGCAAAATCAGTTTCCTTGTTAGCCCATCTCTCACATGTTTCCAGGGGTTACCCCCAGGTAACAGTCATCTTGACGCTGAGAACCGTCTTTAGGTTCCGCGCGCTAGTAATACTTTTCGTCTAATGCATTATCATTCAAGGACAGTGCCGTGCACTATGCAATAGAAAGCTAGACAACAAAGAAGGGGCAATATGATTGATATTCAGTAGAATGTCTACCAAACCATGCAAGTTTGTATGTGTAGGTGTAGATCATTCACTGTAATTTGCATGAGAATAACAGAGTGATCGCCACGAACGTAATTGATCTTCATGGTGCTGCATTCTTAATTAAGCGAACAAAACATCAAAAACGATCCCTCACATTTAAATCAGTTTCCTGATCGTTACTGGCTTTACACTGTAACGTCACTTAAAGTCATGAAGAGTTAGAAAGCTCATTTTGTGATAGGAAACAGTGCGTTAACAGAGTTGATCTCATACCTAAGAATAAGTTGTCTAACATAGGGAGGGAATGTTGATGGATTGATAATCAGAGAGTTGAAGTATTAGCGGTTTACGGTCACTTACGCCAAGTCATGATTCTGCACTCAGCTAAATACGTCCGTCATCCCAAATCGAGAAAAGAGTGAGTGACAGTAGATTTTGTTTCCGTTACAACCTGTCTGCAGTAAAGACATGGTTCGGACAAGAGTGTGTACACCATTGATGAGTTCTCTTAGGGCGCCCCACCATGTGACCGGCCCAAGGGCGCTCCGTCGTGA